>VONZ01000871.1:0-306216 GCA_012976165.1 Labeo catla | reverse complement strand
GAAAGCGACACAGCGCGAGAAGCACTGCTAGCAACTCCAGGCAGTTGATGTGCCAAAGCAGTCGAGGTCCTGTCCAGGAGCCCGAGGCTGCTTGCCCGTTGCATACAGCACCCCAACCCGTGGTGGAGGCATCCGTGTGGACCACACCATGCCTGGAGACCTGTCCTAAGGGGACTCCGGCCCGTAGGAAAGCAGGGTCTGACCACGGGCTGAATAGGCGGCGACACTGCGGGGAAACGCCAATCCGGAGTGTGCCACGGTGCCATGCCCATCTCAGGACTCGATCGTGTAGCCAGCGCTGAAGCGGTCTCATATGAAGCAAGCCGAGCGGCGTTACTGCGGCTGCCATATGCCCCAGGAGCCTCTGAAAAGTTTTGAGAGGGACCGCTGTTTTGTGCCTGAATGATTTCAGGCAGCTCAGCACTGACTGCGTGCGCTCGTTGGTGAGGCAGGCTGTCATGTTGACCGAGTCCAGCTCCATGCCGAGAAAAGAGATCCTCTGCACTGGGGAGAGTTTGCTCTTCTCTCGGTTGACCCGAAGGCCCAGATGGCTGAGGTGCTGGAGCACCAGGTCCCTGTGTTCGCACAACAGATCTCGCGAGTGAGCCATGATGAGCCAGTCGTCGAGATAGTTGAGGACGCGAATGCCCTTCCGCCATAGCGGGTTCAGGGCACCCTCCGCGACCTTCGTAAAGACACGGGGGGACAGGGACAGGCCAAATGGGAGAACCTTGTACTGATACGCTCGACCCTCGAAAGCAAACTGTAGAAAGGGTTTGTGTCGAGGCAAAATCGAGACGTGAAAGTACGCGTCCTTCAGGTCTATGGCTGCAAACCAATCCTGGTGTCGAACGCACGAAAGGATGCGTTTCGAAGTGAGCATTTTGAACGGCAGCCTGAGAGGGGACCGATTCAACACTTGAAGATCCAGGATTGGTCGTAACCCACCGCTCTTCTTGGGCACGATGAAGTAGGGGCTGTAAAACTCCAACTTCATCTCGGCTGGAGGGACAGGCTCGATTGCGTCCTTCGCCAGCAAGACTGCAATCTCCGCACGCACAGCCTCCGTACAGGCTTTGGACGGGAGGCGCGGAGAGCCCCGCCAGGTGGCGGCGTCTTGCGGGCATAAATGCACCACAACCGCACGCTCAACCTGAGGGACCCCCGCGTACCCCTTGGCCGCCCCGCCATCAAGGGTAGCGAGGGCTGAGGAGGTAGGACGTGAACGAGCCGAATAAGGGGCCCGCCACGCCCTAACCAGCTCATCATGCACCTCCGGGAAGAAAGGCACTGGGGGCGAGCGCGGGCGGTGCCGCAGACCTCGTCCCCAGAAACCAATCGTCCAGCCTCGAAGGATCAGGAGGAGGCACCTTCGGGACCTCCAGCCCGATCCCCTCGGCGGCCCGGAGGAGCATATCTGTTTGGGCATCACCACGGGACCACGCGGTGGAGCGGAAGCCCGCGGGGTTTTACCCGGCGGAACGTTCTGCACCGTCACCTGGAGGTCCCCCAAGCGCCTCGCTGTAGCGGCCGTAAAGCCTTTACGGCTCGACGAACCGCCACGGGAAGACGACGAGGGGAGCCGTCTCGCGAACGATTGGAGAACGATTGGCTGGTTGTTTGGAGAAGAGCGTAACTCTGCAGGAGTTTAAATATCGTTTTCACAATGAAAACAAAAAAGCAAGCTCGTCGCGGTGAGGCTCCGAAGCGAAAATCTGAATGAGTGTATGCGCGCCGGCATCTTATATACCCGTATGTACGGGGAAATGATGTTGCGTGCAAACTCCACTCGCCAATTTCATTGGCCTTTTCTGTAAAGCTCAGAGGTGATTGGTCACTCAAGCGAGTTCCCATATGTAACGTCGTAGTGAAACGACTGAAGGGGAACACGTTATTGTAATAGACATTGTTTGTATTTCGCTATAAAACTGATAGATTTTGAAATCTGAGACTTTGTATTATCGCCCGGTGCCCCCAATCCAGGCCATTTGCATGCACAATAGGCTAGAATATACTCTAAAATATTATAACTTTAATCTCTTAATTTCTATGAATTATTTCTTGTAATTTTGACTTGATTCTCAAAATATTTCGACTTTATTCTCATAATTTTGACGTTATTCTCGAAATATTTCAACTTTATTCTCGCAATTTTTACTTTATACTCTTAATATTTTTACTTTATTCTCATAATTTCTACTTAATACTCGAAATATTTCGACTTTATTCTCGTAATTTCGACTTTATTCTCATAATATTTTGACTTTGTTCTCGAAATATTTCAACTTTATTCTTGAAATATTTCGACTTTATTCTCGTAATTTCAACTTTATTTTCGTAATATTTTGACTTAATTCTCGAAATATTTCGACTTTATTCTCTGAATATTTCAACTTTATTCTCAAAATATTTCTACTTTATTCTCATAATTTCAACTTTTTTCTTGTAATATTTTGACTTTATTCTCGAAATATTTCTACTTTATTCTCATAGTTTCAACTTTTTTCTTGTAATATTTTGACTTTATTCACGAAACATTTTGCCTTTAATCTCATAATTTCGATTTAATTCTCGAAATATTTCTATTTTATTCTCTGAATATTTCATCTTTATTCTCGAAATATTTCGACTTTATTCTCGTAATATCAACTTTATTCTTGTAGTATTTTGACTTAATTCTCAAAATATTTCGATTTTATTCTTGAAATATTTTGACTATATTCTCGTAATTTTGAATTTATTCTCAAAATTTTTAGACTTTAATCTTGCAATCTTTATGTGGCACTAAAATTCTGTCGTAAACTTGCAAGTGCAATTAACAAAAAAAAAAAAAAACTGTAAAAAATACATAATTATTTATGTCAGTGTCTTAAACACAACAGACTCATGGTGTGAGATGGGAGAAAACAGTGAGACTTAACAGAAGTGCAAGTGTTATTATAGCCCACTGAATATAATTTATTGTATTAATGATTTAAAGTACAGTAAAATTATATTTTACTGGAAATTAAGACAAAAAAATTCAACAAAATTATTATTGCAGGTTATGCGTATATTTATGCGCACAATTTTTGTATTTCCTCTCATTGATAGAGTAAAATTATGATTTACTGGAAAACAAGACAAACAAGATTCATAAATGATTTTCACAATTTATGTGTCAATTTTGGATTGTTGTGTGGCCTGCTGTGGTCACCACAGGCTATGTTGCAGGTCTCTGGGCAAAACTAAACGCTGGGCCAAAACAGGTGAGAGTCAGAGCAGAAGTGACACAATGACTGTTCTGCTCACTGATTGGCCTGACACTTTCAGTCATTCTGAGATACAGCGGCCTGTCTGTCTGTCTGTCAACAATGTCAGAGAGACACAGTGAGTGACTGACAGCCCAGCGCAGCACCTGACACCTGCGACAACGACATTGTCGTGACACTACGGTGCTGCACTCTGTGTGTGTGTGTGTGTGTGTGTGTGTGTGAGTATCCGCCCTTGTGGCTGACCATTTATCAGTGGTATTTTTCCAGCATTTAGACCTGTCATGTCACCACGATACACTCATTTGACACGTGAACTAAACTGCTTCAAATTGGAGGTTAGTGAGGTCTCATGCACTAGTGCGAGTGTGTGTATGTGTGTGTGTGTATGTGTGTTTTTGTGTCGGCTCATACATGCAAAACAGACTGCTGTAAAAATACACAGATATTACCTACACACCTCATAATTATGTTACTGACTTTTTTGTTTAAAATAATACGTGAAACAGTACATCATATATATGAGTGTCACATTTAACACACAACATAATTAAACAAGTGTATCTGTTGCATTGTTTTGATGATATATTATTCCAATTAAGGTTAAATAGACAGTCCTTATTATTACATACACTATGTATAAGTGTGTGTAAATTATTTTGGGGTAAATTATTCCTTTAAATGTGGTGCAATTAAAGTTAAATAGCGCTAATTATTAAATAAATTGAAGTGAATTTATTTATTTATTTATTTATTTATTTATTTATTTATTTATTTATTATTTTAACCGCATTACTATGTATGAGTGTGTGTAAATGATTTTTGGGTGAATTATCCCTTTAAACATGATGCAATTAAGGGTAAAACAATAGTCCTAATTATTAAATAAATTAATGTGTATTTATTTATTTAATTATTTATTTACTATTTATAAGTGTGTGTAAGTGATTTTTTCTGTGAATTATCCCTTTAAATATGATGCAATTAAGGGTAAAAACACAGTCCTAAATATTAAATAAATGAAAGCATATTTATTTATTTATTTATTTATTTATTTATTATAACGACATTACTATGTATGAGTGTGTGTAAGTGAATTTTCAGTGAATTAATCCATTTAAATGTGATGCAATTAAGGGTAAAAAGACAGCCCTAATTATTAAATAAATTAAAGTGTATTTATTTATTTATTTATTTATTTATTTATTTACTATGTATAAGTGTGTGTAAGTGATTTTTGGGTGAATTATCCCTTTAAATGTGATGCAATTAAGGTTAAATAGACAGCCCTAATTATTAAATAAATGAAAGCTTATTTATTTTTTATTTATTTACTTAAACCACATTACTATCTATACGTTTATGTGAATGACTTTTGGGTGAATTATCCCTTTAAATGTGATGCTCATGACATGAGACGATGAAAAAAAAAACAGAAATGTCTTCTAGATAGTCCAAATACTTCAAGAAGATTCAAACGTTCAAATCCACAGTTTACTTCCAGGTTTGTTTACAATATTCTGTATATTAGCAAATGTTGTAGGTCATCTGGGTATTTTATGCACACGGATAATCTGCATACATAGAATATATTAGTATGTTATTCTAAACATAACCTTGCATGCATGTGTTTGTGTGTGAGTTCATGTGTGTTGAAGACGCGTGACAGACAGACATTATGTTCTCTTCTCATTAATGGCTAAAGATAAAAAATCTAAACAGTTAGCATCCACACGCACAAAGACAATGTCTATTATGTTTCATGTCAGTGCGCATCTGTCTTTGCGTTGTCACTGAGATCTCAAACAGATAAACTCCCTTTTTCCTGTGGGCTTGTGGGATGACACAGGCAGCCAATTTCCAGCCCTTGATTTGATTGATAAATCCTCAGTGACAAGACAGAATAAAAGGGCCCTATTTGCTTTGATACATATAAATAGGAAATTAAGCAGCAGTATTGTCAGGGTTAATTAGTCGACAGTGAGGCGGGATGTCTGGCCTGTTTGACATACTGAATTTCCAGTAAGCCACACACATACATACACACACACACACACACACACACACACACACTAGGGAGTAGTCACTCTAATGCCTAATCGCTCTCTTCTGCGGTTCAAGTTCCTGTCTCTGAAATAGAGTAATTCTTCTCACTTGTATGATTACAGCACAGAATCAATTAGTGTGACTTTTAATAAATAATAACAATCACAATGTTGATGTGTATATACATTGATGACCCACAAATTTCTACATTGTAAAACTGTAAACAGCACAAACAGTGCAATTCAGCTTAAAACAAACAAAAACTCCTGAAGTTGGGATTTTTGTTCTTTAGAAAGTTGTATTGTTTTTCACTTCCAAATAAAATTTTGTCTTCATATAACATTAACCAAGCAAGTTACAGCCATTTATTACAATATTGTTACAGGCGCTTTTCAGTGAAAAACAGGTCTATTTAGTTTGCTGACAATATAGATGTATTTAAAATGTTTAGGAAGTAAAGTAAATGGAAACAGTGTTACATAATAACAAAACAGTACAAAAAAAAAGAGAGAGAGAAATATAATTTTCAATCAGAGTATGAACAACAAACGCAAACAGTGCAGCAAGTAGTGAAAACAATTGTACAAATGGTCTTGTGCAACAAATATACAAACAGTGCAAATGATTCACAAACTACACACAAAATGAGAGAAAAATATACAGAGTGCAACAGAAAAAAAAATAGTGCAAATGATCTTCATAAACTATATAAGACTAACTGACATAATATAAGGAATGGATCGATTCACTGGCTGTATTCCGCGTTTTACCGGGACAGCGCATAGCCATGTGAAAACATAAATTCCAGTGCTTCATCCGATATGTACTGCTGTTTCATCCTTGTTTTGGTTTGTTTTATGTCAGAGTGCTCTGTCGTGTGGTTTTCTATGCTTTTTCAGAGAGTGCTGTAATGCAAATGTGTTATTTTGTGTTTGTTTCCATGCATGCACAACGCATTTTACTTTTACTTGAGTTTGTTCAAATTTTCGAATAAACATGCTAATTGGTGGTTCAAAAGTCCAAAACCTATGTTTATTGGCTGAATAGATTACAGTTTGAACCAATCTGGGCACGGGGGTGGGGCTAAGTGTCAACAATCATTCCTGTTTTGCTCAGAGGAACGAAATTGGTTTCTTCTGATGAATCAATGCAATCAAAATGTGATTACATAATCACTTTCACTATGGGAAATATCCTCTGCATATCCAAATGAGACATCTCAGCTTTTTAGAGCTTTTAAAAGTATTCAAATTAGCGGTTCCAAAGTTATTAAATATTTGAGAACAATAGTTATTTTTGTCCGCAGGCAGCTGTCTCGGTCTTTGAGGGGTTGAGTCAATTTAAAATAATTTGTTGCCCGACTGCCTTCAAATTTTAAGTTCAGTCAACTCAAAAAAGTTTAGTCATCTTGAAATGTTAAGTTGTACTGACAGCTTAAATATTTCAGTTCATTCAACTTGCCCAGTAACAAGCCCAGCTTTTAAGTTTAACAAACCATTTTTTGTCTAGTCAACTCAAATATCTAAGTTTTTACTTAGTACAACTTAACATTTCAAGTTGACTAAACTTATTTGAGTTGACTGAACTTAAAATTTTAAGGCAGTAGGGTAACACATTATTTTAAGTTGACTCAACAAATTGTGTTTTTTTTTTTTTTGTTTGTTTGTTTGTGTTTTTACAGTGTATAAACATCTACCGTCAGTCTATTTTAATTAGGACTATTACTACACTGTAAAAAATAAAAAACACAATTTGTTGAGTCAGCTTAAAATAATTTGTTACCCTGCTGCCTTAAAATTATAAGTTCAGTCAACTAAAATAAGTTTAGTCAACTTGAAATGTTAAGTTGTACTAAGTGACAACTTAGATATTTGTGTTTGTTAAACTTAAAAGCTGGGTAAGTAACCCAGCTGCCTTAAAATTTTAAGTTGATTCAAATCAAATATCTAAGTTGTCATATAGTATAATTTAACATTTCAAGTTGAGTAAACTTTATTTGAGAAAATTTTAAGGCAGTCAGGTTACAAATTATTTTAGGTTGACTCAGCAAATTGCTTTTTACAGTGTAGGCAGACTAATTGTGTATAGCGATTACTGTGATTAATAACAGCTCTAGCTTATGCTTTAAAACATACACGTAAAAAAAATTAGGTTCACCTCTCACTCGCAAAAATAATGGTTCCTTGGTTTTTACAGTGGTGCCAAAATGGTTTTTACAGTGATGCCATAGAAAAGTCATTTTGAGTTCACAAAAAAACCTTTCAGTGATCAGTTCTTAAATGAACTTTTTTTAATAATCTAAAGAAGTTTTCTACTATAAAGAACATTTTGTGCAATGGAAAGATTTCATTGTTGCTAAAAGTGCACAGTGTATTTCTATTCAATAATGCCTGAATAGCTCATCACTTGCATTAATTAGATCTTCGTACTTGATTTACTCTAAGGAACATCAAGAAACTGAACTTTGGTGCTTTCAAGTGTTTATACAGGAAGTCCATGGTATAAAATTCTCATTAAACACACAGTGACATTGAGTGGAGTACTATGAGTCTAACTGCAGAATCACCCAATCTAACGCTAGCGCTCAAATGATTCCCTTGACATTGAACCCGCACTTGTTACCAACATGTGAACCGAAATGACAGAGAAAGAGAGAGAGGACGTGAGGGAGAGCCGTAAGTCATTACCCGCTGGAAATAGCGCACCATTGAAAAGATAAGCGCAACAATGACTTCCCATCCCATGATACATCTCAGGACTTGCCATGTTATTTCCACCCTCTTATATATGGTTCCTGTTATTGAATTTAGCGCTGGATAAATAGAGCAGGATGGCCAGACCTGCTCACAGGGGTTCCGTCACATTATCTCACGCTCAACTGATAACATCCAGGACTCCAGTGTGTGTGTGTGTGTGTGTGTGTGGATGTGTTTAGGGAGAACTGTTTAACTTCACAAGTCCAGATTGGGCACTGGCATCTACATTGGCACCCTGTCCATGGCAGTATAGACTTTGGGGTCTTTATGAAATGTCTTTTGACTTTAGCCAGTAAGCAAACCCCATCAAGAAAACCTATAAAAGAGGAGAGATTGATTGTGGAAAATTAGAAAAAAATGGCTATAATATGATAAATGCCTCAAATTCCACAATGAAAACAAATTTAATTGTGTGTTTTCATTTTTCGTTTCTTTGGGAAAAAAGTCGAAAACAAAACCTCTGTTTGTTTGTTTGCTCATTAGTTGTGCATTTTGGGATCTAAAACAGACAGATAAAAGACATCATTAAATATAAACATTTTACAAAAACAAAACCTTTATTTCTGTTCTTTTGTTTGTTTTCATTTCTTTTTATTCTGGAATCTAGCACAGACATCATATAAAACAAAAACATACTTATATAAACGGTCTACAAGAAAGAAATAAAATTGTGCAGAACAGACAGATAAACGACCTAATTAAATATAAACATTCCACAAGGAAAAATGAAAAAAAACCTTCGCTTGTTTGTTTGTTTGTTTGTTGTGAATTGTAGAATCTAGAGCAGACAGATAAAAGATGTAATTAAATATAAACATTCCACAATGAAAAAATCCCTTGTTTGTTCATTTGTATGTTCATTTGTTTGTTTGTTGTGCATTTTGGTATCTAGAACATACAGATAAAAAATATAACTAAATATTAAAATTCCACAGGGAAAAAACGAAAACAAAATCTTTGTTTGTTTGTTCGTTCATTTGTTTGTTTGTCTATTTGTTCGTTCGTTCATTCATTTGTTTGTTTGTTTGTTGTGCATTTTGTGATCTAGAAAAGACGGATAAAAGACATAATTAAATATAAACTTTCCACAAGGGAAAAAAACAAAAACAAAATGTTTGTTTGTTTATTCGTTCGTTCATTTTTATTTATTTATTTTTTGTTTGTCCATTCGTTCGTTCATTCATGTTTATTTATTGTGCATTTTAGGATCTAGAAAAGATGGCAAAAAGACATAATTAAATATAAACATTCTACAAGGAAAAGAACAAAAACAAAACATTTGTTTGTTTGTTTGTTCGTTTATTTGTTTGTTTTTCCATTCGTTCGTTCATTCGTTCATTTGTTTGTTGTGCATTTTGGGATCTAGAAAAGACGGATAAAAGACATAATTAAATATAAACTTTCCACAAGGAAAAAAACAAACAAAAACAAACTGTTTGTTTGTTTGTTCATTTTTTTTTGTTTGTCCATTCATTTGTTTGTTTGTTTATTGTGCATTTTAGGATCTAGAAAAGATGGAAAAAGACATAATTAAATATAAACATTCCACAAGGAAAAAAACAAAAACAAAACATTTGTTTGTTTGTTTGGTCGTTCATTTGTTTGTTTTTCCATTTGTTTGTTCATTCATTTGTTTGTTTTTGTGCAGTTTGGGATCTAGAACAGACAGATAAAAGACATCATTAAATATAAACATTCCACAAAGGAAAAAACAAAACAAAATGTTTGTTTATTTGTTCATTCATTCATTCATTTGTTTGTTTGTTGTGCTTGTTTGTTTGTTCATTAGTTGTGCATTTTGGAAACTAAAATAGTCAGATAAAAGACATCAATATATTATATAGGGTTAGGGTTGTGTCATGTTCTCATTGGTTGTTCAAGTCATGTGTCGGTTTGCTCATTGGTTTGTTCTTGTCATGTGACCCCCAATGTTTGCTATAAGTAGCCCTCATGTTGCTATTGTCTCTTGTCCTTTATTGAATTGTGTACCTGCTGTTGGTGAGTTCCTGTTCCTGTTCCTGTTCCTGTTCCTGTTCCTGTTCCTGTTCTTGTTCTTGTTCTTGTTCTTGTTCCTGTTCCTGTTCCTGTTCCATGCCAAGTCTGTTTCAAGTCAAGTTTGTTCATGCCAAGTCAAGTCTGTTAATGTCAAGTTTGTTCAAGTCAAGTCTCTTTTTGGATTATGTTGGATATTGGATTTTACTGTAAATAAACTGCACTTGGGTTCATCCACATCTCGCCTTCAGTAGACATTCGTTACAGTTCGTTCATTCGTATGTTTGTTTGTTTATTTGTTTGTTGTGCATTATGGGATCTAGAAAAAAAGATATAGTTAAATATAAAAATTCCACAAGGACAAAAATTAAAACAAAACCTTTGTTTGTTTGTTTTTCTGTCTGTCTGTTTGTTTCTGCAGTTTGTGCAGTTTGTGCAGTTTGGGATCTAAAACAGACAGATAGAAGACATGATTAATTATAAAAATTCCACAAGGGGAAAAAACAAAACAAAACAAAAACAAACCCTTTGTTTGTTTGTTCAATCATTAGTTTGTTTGTTGTGCAGTTTGGGATCTAGAACAGACGGATACAAAACATAAACATTCCACAAGAAAATTAATTTGTTATTTGTTTGTTTTAATTTCATTTTGAAATCCAGCACAGACATCAGATAAACAATATACTTAAATATAAACACTCCACAAGAAAAAAAGGAAAAGAAAGCTATTGTTTGTTTGTTTGTTTGCTTGCTTGCTTATTAGGTTGTTTGTTTGTTGTGCATTTTGGGATCTACAACAGACAGATAAAAGTCATAATTAAAAAATAAACATTCCACAAGAAAAAATGGAAACAAAATCTTTGTTTGTTTGTTTGTTTGTGTGTTTGTTTGTTTGTTGTGCATTTTGAGATCTAGAACAGACAGATAAGAGTAACACATAACATACATAGCTATAATAAGATAATATAAAATGCCAAAAATAATAATAATAATAATAACAACAATAATACACTGGCACTCTAGAAATCAGCCAGAAAACCCTAGTACTTTTTACTTTTTAGCAACACACTTGCAGCCAAAACACTGGAATTAGCAGAATTTTTTTTAGCAGAATGTTATCACTCACATTTTAATCAAAATATGCAAACATTAAAAAAAAATGTTTTCATTCTAATTATCCGGAATATTATCATTATCATAATGCATCACAATTGTTTTCAAGCTCTAGTTAAACATCTCCTGGCTACTTCTCAATCACAAGTCACAATGTTATGTTTTCAGTGATCACATTTTACACAACAACAAATGAAATGCATTTTCTCTCCTTTGCTGTCTGCATTTAAGAACCGGCAGACGAAAAAGGACTCTCATTTTCTGTCAGAACTTCTGGTGATCACTACGTTTGATTAAAACGAAATCTTTAATTGTATGCTAATGTATGTATAAGGGTAGAATTGATTTGGGAGTGGAAGGGATGTGATGTAAATGGGAAAAGAGAGGGAAATGTGACCTATTGAAGAGACACTCGATCCAGTGTCACTTTACGACCAGACCTCATCACTTAGTGCCGTGTGATAACCTCATACAACCATCTCTTTAATTTAAAGTCAGCTGCAGACACGGCCAGGCCCATAGCCATAACCAGCTACAGCCTCAGATATAAGTAAAGCCTGTCATAACAGCAATTATAAAGATAAAAGCTGCTTTTTGGTTAGTGTAAGTAAGCCCAAAAGTTTGTCCATATTGATACTAGGGTACATGTTGCACTTTCAGACCTTGCAGAAATTACAAATCTGCCAATAGCACGCATGTTTGTTACCTCATACAAAAAATAGTACTATTTATTTATTTATTTATTTACTTATCACCTACATTAGATGTACAATATAAATGACAAAAAATAACAGAGGAATTTGGCACACTATCACTCTCACACGAAGATTCGTTTGACATTCAGACTGGGTGTACAGAAACAAACTGTACAATATTCAATCTGGTAGAAATATCCTGTAGTAATTGATGATAAAGCCTGCCTTCATCCTCAAGCATTACTGTACTCATGCAGAAGTGAAATGCAGCGGCTATTTGAGTGTTTCTGCAACGTTAGCTTAATGCTAGTGTGTGCTGATGTGAATTGACAGCTCACACACCCCTCACACTAGTGTGAGTTTCACCACCATTATTGGGAATGACGGAGCAGATTAAATGTGCAATTCCCTCAGAGCCGGTGCGTGATCCATCTGCATCTCTGCTTAATTGATATGCTAATAGTTTTTGCTAATTAATGGAATCGTTAAATTACAAGATGTCTTAATTTTTGATTGCCAGCTATGGATTAAGACAACATTTATGATAGGAGATAATTAATTGTCGCTGTGTTTACAGAGATAGTATACAGCGGCTTGCCTGAGAACTAAAAGTTTGTTGCGGGCTACGTTTATGCTAATGCAACCGTCTGTACCATCTCCGTACGACATAGATTTAGCATCCAAGTTACACCCTTTTGTGTTTGTGGGACACACCATCATTATACCTCAGATATGTCTGTAAAACATGTTTCAGAGATTTTGGAAACAGTGATACTATTTTGTGTTTATTTCCTCATGTTCTCGCAGAGACTCTGAATTACACACGGTCTTTGATCTGTGCTCTAATTAGTTCCTTTCCCCCTAAAGTATTTCTTATTGTATTTTCATTAATAACAAAACAAAAAAAGAAGCATGTTTGCCCTACGCCTTTTGTCAGCATTTTTCTGAAAGTGAAGTTCTCAAAAATACATTTTAATACGGTAAAATGATAACTTATGTAAAACTATGACTGCGACCCCCTTTTCGTCTGTTTTACTAGAGCTCAACTCCAAACTAATTCCAAAGTGCTCTATATTCCAAATCTCTCTCTCTCTAAGAGGCATCTTGATATCATTTAACTTCAGTTTGATCATAGTACCCAGGACTTCCAAAAAATAAAGCAGTGCAATTTGTCATTACCACAGTTTAGGATTCTTCAAATCTTCAAATCTTCTTCTAATATAATTCACTGCCTTAGCTGCATGTGAAAACGTAGACATACAATCTAGTAAATACTACTAGTAGATACTACATTTGGTTTGAAACCACAAAAAAAAGTATGTTCTACATAGTATGAGTAAAGGCAGTATGAAATTCAGATGTACTACATGTGTCATGCTGTCACTGTCACATGACCATTCACAAATCTTCTCCTGTGACATCATGGGATAGTAAAGAGTCCATCTAGCCGTAGGTAGTATGTCATCTGGGTACTTTTGGAGCTAAACTGGGTCTCCAGGACCAGGGTTGAAGACTTATGCTATATAGTATGGAGATAAGCATCTAGAGACACCCAGAATACCACAGCAATATTAACACATTCACATCACCTTAGCACTGTGGTGGTACCACCAAGGACCGTTAAAGGTAAATCGGTACATTCTGTATCATTTTGGTGCAATTTCTATGTGCAACCAGTTCTGGCTCAAGACAGCAACTGACAGGATTAAACCCCAGGCTAACAAGGAGCCATTATTACACCTCTTGAGGCCTAGAAACAGCTGGCCTTTGTTATTCACCCACCCAGACCTCACTCCAATCTGGGTCACGGCACCAACATAACCAGTTACGCTCAACCTTTTCCAAGCAGGGCTTGAACCAGCGACAGTCAAGTCAAGTCACCTTTATTTATATAGCACTTTATACAATACAAATTGTGTCAAAGCACCTTTACAGTGTTAAACAGAACACCTTTACAGTGTTCATCTTCATGACTCGCCTCAGTCAGTCAGTGGTTCTTTTAGAACCTAAGAAGATGAGCTAGAACTCTTCGGAACGTCTGTAAGTTGTGCCAGGCCTTGCAGCCTTGTCTTTCCATTCCCCAAAGATCACAGGACTTCAGCTGGGTCCCTCTCAGCTCTTGGTTCTTCTTCACTTTTCACATGGGAAGAAACTCCCAGTCACCACTGAGTCAGAACATCTTTGGAGTTCATCACTCTTCAGACCCGGAAGAACATGATCGCGATTCCAAAACCACCACTGCTCGGACTTTCGCCCGAGACTGCGTTTGGACACTTGTTCAACGACCAAGGCAATGCAAGTATCGTACATTTAACTAAACAAAACAGAGGTTTAGTATAAGCTGTAGACAGCACTGATGGTTTCACTCAGGTGGTAAACTGACTCTTTTCATAGCTTAATTTCCTTGTCTCTCTCTAACTGCTTCTCACTGACCATTCCCCCATGTATGAGTGATTTCATGTTTGTTTGTTTAGATTAGTTATGTGTTAGTCCTTCGTTAATAAACTATTGTGCACAAATTACATGAGTGTTGATTCTGATTCTGCCTTGTAAATTAATGTCCCTTTACGATTCCGATTCGAGCTACTTGCTCTAATGCAATAGTACTTTAAGAAAGTTATTTTCTGTGGCCAAGAAAATATCATTTCTTAGAGTTGATATAAAGATTATACTGAATGTTCGCTGAGCGAACAGATTAGTTGATGGAAAAATTTATTCTGCTACAGTTACTACTGGCAGCGGATATAAATAATTGTAATTAATCATAATTAATTGTAATTATTTATATACATTTCCCCTTTGAGCTAAATCGCGACACATTTTTTTTAATTTGCGCACAGACTGCAAGACACAGGATGAGCTTTATGGCAGATGGAGACGATGATCGAAATCAATCGTTTTGCCTCGGTGGACTTGGAATACTAATATTTTTCATTCATCCAAATAAAAAACAATTGGTTAATGGTTCGGATCTATATTTTATAACTTGGGCCAATGAAAAATAAATAATTTGCACTAAACAATATGTTTTCATTTATCCAATAAAAAAAAAAATGTGGTTAATGGTTCACATCTATTTTTTATAACTTGAGCCAATGAAAAATAAATAACTTGCACTAAACAATATTTCTATGAAAATTATTTTATAAAACCTTGCACGAAAGTATATTTTTCTTGTCAATTAATTTAAACTCTAGTTTTGATCTAAACAAAAAGATATAGATTTAATCAAAACAAAAATTCCCTTTTAAGAAATAATTTATTACAACAATTTATAATTACTACAACTGACTTCCAGTCACAGCCTTAGATGAAATCAACTAAAATAAAAGATTAAATCTCACAAGATCTCAGCAGAGGAGCATTAAACAACTCCACAAACAGCTTCAGCAGCTTCACTCATTACTAACCAGTTTGACTTCATTTCTGTCATATGTCTAAAAAAGTTTTTATTGAGAACAGAGGTTTAGATGTTGAATGGTTTGTTTGAAGTCACCATTAATGTGGTCAGTGTGTGCTTTAGTTGGGCTCTTGACCCTTGACTTTTTAATATTAGCATTTCTCTGGCTGCTGTAATTCTGTGTTTGCAAAACACATTTGTTCTGGCAAAAAAAAAGCCAAAAGAAAACATGATCAGGTGGTGTTGGCTGGTTATTAACAATAATGTAGTCATGTACCTGCCTGACACGCTGATCTCATCCAAAATCTGAGCCTATAAGCACTTGATTGTAAAAACAGCTTCATATTGTTAATAAAAGTAATGTTGTAATTTAAACATCTGTTCTGTTTAATCACACACATTTATCAAGAATCAGCATATGAAGCCCAATGATGGTGACAATAAACAAAATGCTTCATGCTGCAGTGCATTCTGGGAGCTCCAATCAAAACTCAATAATGGCTCCCAGTATGCATTGCAACATGAATAAATTATGCACCTGAATTGTCTAAGTATTTTCTTTTATTTTTACTATTTGCTTTAATTTTTGCTATTTGTGTTGCAACTTATTAGTAGCTTGTTTTGTAATGTTCAAAAATCAGTTTGTCTGCATAGTTTGTTGATTGTCACCATTGTTGAGATACTCACGCCAATTCTTCATGTCTATGTGTGCCACAAATGAATCTTCATTTGCACAAAATAAATATGTTCACACAAACAGTAGAACGGCGAACTACTATAAGACACAGTGCAACAATCAATGAGTCAAAACACTATATAAAGATTTCATCAGCATCAAACAGCCAACCTTTTTTTAATTTATAATCTTATTTCTTAAATGGGAAATTTTGTTTTGATTAAATCTGTATCTTTTTATTTAGATCAAAACTAGAATTTAAATTAATTGACTTTCTTCAACAAGAAAAATAAACTTTCATGCCAGGTTTAATAAAACAGTTTTCATAGAAATATTGTTTAGTGCAAATTATTTATTTTTCATTGGCTCAAGTTATAAAATATAGATCCGAACCATTAACCAATTATTTTTTAATTGGATGAATGAAAACATATTGTTTAGTGCAAATTATTTATTTTTCATTGGCTTAAGTTATAAAATATAGATGTGAACCATTACCCTAATTTTTTTTAATTGGATGAACGAAAACATTTTTTCATTGTACTTAGAAGGGAGAGATTAAGTCTAAGCGGACATCCGTGAAATGTGGAGTCCCACATAACTCAATTCTTGCGCCACTCTTGTTCAGCCACATATGCTCCCACTGAGTCAAATAATGAGAAAGAACTAAGTTGCATATCACAGCTATGCAGATGACAACCAGAATTACCTAGCTTTATCATCAAATGACTACAGGTTCATTGACTCCCTCTGCCAATGCACTGATGAAATTAACAGTTGGATGTGCCAAAACTTTCTTCAGTTAAACAAGGAGAAAACTGAAGTCATTTCATTTGGAAACAAAGATGAAGTTAAAGGTACATTGACTCTAGTGGTCAAACAACTAAAAATAAAGTCAAGAATCTTGGTGTGATTCTGGAGTCAGACCTTAGTTTCAGTAGTCATGTAAAAGCAATAACTAAATAAGCATACTATCATCTCAAAAACTTTGCAAGAATTAGATGTTTTGTTTCCAGTCAAGACTTGGAGAAACTTGTTCATGCTTTTATCACCAGCAGGGTGGATTATAGTAATGGTCTTCTCACCGGCCTTCCCAAGAAGACCATTAGACAGCTGCAGCTCATCCAGAACACTGCTGCCAGGATTCTGAGTAGAATCTGAGCATATCACACCAGTCCTCAAATCCTTACACTGGCTTCCAGTTATATTTAGGATTCATTTTAAAGTACTATTACTCATTTATATATCACTAAATGGCCTTGGAAACTACATATATTGCAGATATACTCACTAAAAAGCCTGACAGACCACTCAGATCATTCAGTTAGAAACACCAAGGGTTCACTCAAAACAAGTGGAATCCGCTTTTAGCTATTATGCCGCCCACAGTTGGAACAAGCTTCCAGAAAAGATCTGATGTGCTAAATCAGTAGCCATATTTAACTCCAGACTCAAAACACATCTGTTTAGTTGTGCATTTACTGAATGAGCGCTGTGCTATGTCCGAACTGATTGCACTGTATTTTATGTATAATCATTTGTATTCTTAACTGTTTTAAAGTATTTTAAATCCATTTTTTAAATCATTTTAAAATTCCTTGTTTTTATTGTTGTGATTTTTTTAAATTATTTTAATTCCTTTTATAGGTAAAGCACTTTGAATTACCATTGTGTATGAAATAAACTTTGCCTTGCCTTGCTTTGCCTTGCCTTGCCTTGCCTAGGTGCTGATTTACCATTTGGACTGGATACGGACTGGATCTGAGTGTCAACGGTGACCTCAGAATAAGAATAAAACAGAGTCATATTAGCGTAGATGGCATTCTTCGTACAATGTAGCTAGTACATTTGGTGTTTTGGGAAGTGTTCCCAGTTCCAGTTGACCAAATTAATGTAGCCTAACAATCCTTTAACTGATTTGAATTATAGAAATGTGATAGTGTGTTATGTGTGTGCAAGGTTAAAAAGATAAACTTGAAAAGGTCTTATCAAATGGCCTCAGTTTTAAGATTGCAATGCACAAAGAGCTTGCTCAAGTACTGAGGAGCTAATGTCAGCATGGGAGGCAGATGCACTAACAGGGACACTAAAGACTGCAGCTTCTAGCATCAATCACTGGTGCACCTTTACCTGGACAGCTGATATCAGTTGGCCTCCATTACATACCTTTTAAACCTCATTCCCATCAGGGTCATGGCACCAATGCAACCGGTTCCACTCAGTCTGCTCCATATAAGGCTTAAACCGGCAACAGCCAGCATTGGAGGCGGGTGCACTATCAAGAGCACTAAAGACTAGTGTGCCTCTTGAGGCCAGTGGAATGAGCTTTACCTGCACAGTTTGTACCAGCTGGCCTCAGTTACATGTGCTACATAATCTTTACTTGAATCATAAAAGACGAAATCTCCAAAACCATTTGTCAAGATTAAATACGACTTAGTAAATCTGTGGTATCAATCAACAGTGCAAATCATGATAAATTAATGCAGGTGCAGTTAACAATGCAGAGTAAACAAACCATCTTTTTTTTTTTTTTTGACTTCAAGGTTGGTACTTCCACTCTAACAGCTGTGACAGCTTCTCCTATGCATTTTCCAGTGGTTTCCTCCACCTTATTCTGTCATTCACAAGTTAAGAAAAAGTGAATATCTTCAATTTCATTTACGTATTATTGATTCTCTTCTTTTCGTTTTTAATGAAGCACAGATATGTTTAGTACAATTTGACTTTGAATTGCAATTTTCTGTTTTCCATTCTCAAAGCGTTTCTTTAAAACAAAGTGTCTCAAGACAGCAGTCACAGAAACAAGGGAAGAGACGCTCTAAATGTAGACAGAGCCTAATATGAAAGAACCTTCATTCTGACAGTGATGCTCTATGCAAAACCCTGTCATTAGAGCTCTTCAATTAGATCACTGTCTCCCTCCCATCCAAGTGTTCAGCGGTGCTCTAGAGAGCATTGAAAGTTTAGGATCCGGTGGGGGGAGGATGGGGAAGTGATGTGCTGGTGAGAGGTGGGCTGGGGGGGCATTTGCAGAACATGACAGCAGCGGTTCGAGATAAGCTCCGCTGTCAGCCGGTACAGGCACCAAACCCCCCGATTTCCAGCACCCCCCCTACTGATAACAATTAGATGTAATTGGACAGTCCGGTGAAGCTGAGCAATTTGACTACAGGCGTGGGGTTCGGGCTCTCTTAAGACCGCCGCAGAGGGAGATGACAGCTGATTGGACGAAGATGGCGATTAGTTAGACACTCTGGTGAAGGGTCCACTCTCGCTTTCACATAGGAGATTTACCATCAAAAGGCTGTCACTGATTTGACTATCCTGCCACACCAACTGCACTGCAGAGCGCACTACCTTTACCTACTGCTTCCTCCTTATTTCAGAATTACCATAATACTGATTTCTAGCAGCTATTATACTATCACTTGTGTGTCTTTACCTTAGCGAAGGGTTTCTCAAACTTAACTGAAACCATTTATGACCAGAAAGTGCTGTGAACTCTGCTTAAATACATAATCCTGTAGTGTTCTCTTCACACTGTTTGCATGTTACAATGTTGTGATTCATTTTTTTTTTTGGTTTGGTTCAAGACTTAGAACTCATCATTCAAGAAGTTGCTGAAATGCTGACTGAGAAATACACTTACGCTGTCATGCAAGATGCAGTCATGCTAGAATTCACCAAGGGGTTGCTGTTTTGCAAGTGTCTGTCACTTCTTGCTGTTGTAGCTGATAGCATAAATATGTAAGTAAGAATTAAACAGTATTTTGAAATAAGTTATATGAAGTATATGCAATAAGTACCTGATAATTTACTCACCCCTTTGAGAAGTCCACTTCCAGAATAACAATTTACAATTAATTTACTCACCCCTTTGTCATCCAAGATGTTCACGTCTTTCTGTCTTCAGCTGTAAAGAAATTATGGTTTTTAAGGAAAGCATTTCAGGATTTTTCTCCATGTAATGGACTTCATTGGTGCCCTGATTTTGAACTTCCAAAATGTAGTTTTAATGCAGTTTCAAAGGGCTCTAAACGATCCAGGCTGAGGAAGAAGGGTTTTATCTAGTGAAACGATTGTTCATTTTTTTCAAAAAGTAAAAATTTGTATACTTTTTAAGCACAAAAGCTCATGTAGCACAGGCTCTGGGATGCGCGTCCACGATGCTACGAATTAGTAATGGGTCGTTCTTGAACAATTTGTTCATTTTGAACGAATCTTTAATGTGACTCGGGAAGAACGAGTCGTCTCGGGGAGTGATTCGTTCAGTCGTGCATGCGTAACATCATATTAGGTTCTGTACTGGAATTAGTTCACCTGTTTCAAGTCTTCGGGTTTTTCGAGTGGTTCGTTCATCTTATGGGGCTGTCACGTGATGAACGAACGACTCAAACCCGAAAACTTGTCAGATAAGAGGTGAGGTGAGAGGGTTGTTTGTAGTGTAATCAACGATTGTGTAAGCAGTAGCTGTGTTAGGGAAGTAACACGTAACATTTTAATTATATTTTGCTAAAATGAACGAAATGACTCAAAAAAAGATTTGTTCATTTTGCTGAACAGCGTTTACAAACTTAACTGCACTTTCTTAGTCTGTGCGCATGATTCAGTAGTACGTAGCATCGTGAACGTGCATCCCAGAATCTGTGCTACACAAGCTTTTGTGCTTGAAAAGTATAAAAAAATATATATATTTTCTGAAAAAATGACCGATCGTTTCACTAGATAAGACCTTCTTCCTCGGCTGGGATCGTTTAGAGCCTTTGAAGCTGCTTTTAACCTACATTTTGGAAGTTCAAAATCGGGGCACCAATGAAGTCCATTATATGGAGAAAAATCCTGAAATGTTTTCCACAAAAAACATAATTTTGTCACGACTGAAGACAGAACGACATGAACATCTTGGATGACAAGGGGATGAGTAAATTACCAGGAAATTTTTATTCTGGAAGTGAACTAATCCTTTAACTGGAGACCAGCTGTCCTCCCAACTAAGCCAGCTGACCGCAAGCTAGGCCACCAGTTTAAACCACCAAATCAGCTTAGGCTGGTTTAAGATGTTTTCTTTTTTGACATGGGTTGACATGATTACATGATTTAGGCTAACTCACATGTTAGCTTAGTGTTTGAACACCACGACTGTGTCCAAAAAGCACATACACCACTAAAAACATATGTTTTTTACAGTATGAATGTGTGTAGTATGAAAGTAATCCAGATGCACTACATTTACCATGTTGTCATAATGACCTACCAGTTTTGTTGTGTTGCTTTGCTCACATTCTTTCCTGTGGCCTCAAAAGAAAATCCCCTGCAATTACAATTCGACAAAACAGTTCAAATCTGCATATAAGAAAGCTCAAATGGCACGGTTGCATCAACAAATGCGTTTTTATATCAGTTTTGCATTTGTTAAGACTATCATCTGGGGTTTGGTGTAGGGCATTTTTCCAACACGATTATTAGAGCATGAACTTTTAGTGATACTTGCCGGAAATTTGAATTCTGAACCGCTGCAATGTGTACCTGAAGCAACGTAATAAAAACACAGCAATACGTGCCTATCAACGTAATAAAAACATAGCAGGGTTCACATACTGAACCCATGTTTTAGCGTCACTCAGTGAATATTTCTCTTTGAAAGTGACACGAAACGTGCAGTAACCCTGATTGCACACAAGCATCCTGGAGACGTCTATTTGATGTTTTTAAGATGTTTCTGATTTAGAATGCATGTAAAACTGACATCTTATAGACGTCTGTCAGATGTTTATACACAGTAGATGCTTTCCAGATCAAGTGACCTTTAACAGACATCTTGCAGACGTACATGTGCTATCTGGGAAAGTACGTAAAAACGGTGTTGCAGAAAAGTACCCAGAGGTACGTATTTTTATGAGACTGGGTTGGAATGTAGACATACTCTTCCCAAATACAGTTTCTTGCCTACTATGTGACTCTGGAAATTGCTATTTGTAGCAATAGCCAACAATACATTGTATGGGTCAAAATGATCGATTTTTCTGTTATGCCAAAAATCATTAGGATATTAAGTAAACATCATGTTGTAAATTTCCTACCGTAAATATATCAAAACTTAATTTCTGATTAGTAATATGCATTGCTATAAGAACTTCATTTGGACAACTTTAAAGGTAATTTTCTCAATATTTTTTATCAATGGAAAGCTTATTTATTGTGCTTTCAGACGATGTATAAATCTGAATTTCAAAAAATTGATCCTTATGACTGGTTTTGTGGTCCAGGGTGACAAAAAAATTAAGGAAGTATGTGATTTTGGATGCAGCCAAAGGGAAAAAAAAAAAAAAAATCATTTATTTGTTGCTTCAGATATATCATTTGATATGTAGCATGTAATTTCATTAAAATACATTAATTAGCATTTTTATGAACAAAAAAATGCATAGATTTGCTTAGAAATATTTAAGATGCATAAATCATCAAGCAGAAATGTTGGATGTCCCATCTGGCACCAAACAGAATACACCAAACTCTTCTTTTAGAAGAATCGTTTTGGGATTCAACGGGTATTGGATTTTTAGCTGGGACAACATAGTCTCGTAAGGCTTTTCTAGTAAGGATTTTTAAATTGTTTAAATCTGTATTATTCAAATTTGTGCAACCTCGTTTGTACATTTTCGTACAATTTTCTACACACGACTGACAGGTTAGAGGTGAAGTTAGGCATGAAGTATCATAATTTTATAATACAAATCATACATTTTTAGACAAATCACATCAAAGAAATTTATACGAAATTGAAAAACTAACAGACTGGGATTATATCTTTGTGTCATTATATTAACAGTATTAAGAATAAAACGAAATGTTTAGAAGAATGGGAAACTCTCACCCACGTAAGCACCACACCATAATATTAACCACTAGTCCACAACTGCAACAACCATGGGCTATTCAGCAGGGTTTCCTATTGCTATGTGGGGGGAAAAATGTTGGTGAAAAGCATAATCTTGGAAAATATTATTAGTATCCATGTATATTTGTGTGTGTGTCATGCAGTCTAAAACTAGATACAGCCAAGGGCTCTTCAGTCAGAGTTGAGCTGCAGAGGTTTAGAGAAGAACATGTTCTTTAAGACCAGGCGCGTCTCTACAAACAAGGGCAAATGCAAGTCGCAACATTTCACTCTGACACAAATTCCCAGGCAGAGCTGTGAGATTTTCTGCTGGTTTCCAAAACAAGGCTCTGTCTGAACGTCCACAGCGAGCTCTCTTCATTTACACACGTCTGGTAGCATTTTATGAATAAGCTTTGGAGTTACAGCAATCGACTTATTCAGTATACATGTTTGTGAATAAACTACCCTCATAAAGTTGCCATATTAAATGCGTAGTTGAGTCAGATTAGGTTAGTTGTCTCTGTGGCGGGGGTGAAATTAATAGGTGCGGGGGGTGTTTTATTTTTCACTGTAACGACCCCTACACACACCTAAATCAGTGCTGTGGGAATGGGGCGATAATATTAGCCTAACTGCAGGGGATTAAATATAGTGATGTGACTCTGTGCTTGCCCGAGAAAAAAACGGATTTGTATTGTACTGATGACAGCTCATTAAAGCCAGTGAGAAACCTATTGAACAGTGCTCCATAACACTAAATTATATTTAATCTAATTACACTCGCCCATACAGTGCTCTCTCTCTCTCTCTCTCTCTTCCTCTCTTAGCTGTAATCACAGGATATTTTATACAATGAGAAACTCTACGCCCATTCCTTGGCGCACAGCATAATTAAAGATGCTAATTTAACATTGAGACTTTAGAACAGCATTTTACGTTCACGTTAACAAAAATAGAGCACTGTAATAAAGAGAATAATAAAATCTTCAAATAAACTAAAAGAAAAAAAGAGGAGAATACTCTTAAAGTCAGCTTGGAACAGCATTCACAACGCAATTTACTTCTATAATGTGATGTGTTGGTGTAAAGTAGGCATGTTATTAGCGACTATTTCAGTAACCTTTATTACACTGATGTTAGCCAGCATTAAATTAGTTTGTTAACTATTGGCAAGACTGTAGAAAGGTTGCATTAACATTATCTAATAGTCTGTGTGGCCCAAATGTTTTCAAAAACGAAATAAAAGAAAATATTTTTTCCAAATAACATACAATTTCTTTTGGTTGAAAATAAGCCAATTGCTTAGTTTCGGAAACAGCTTATTTGTGACCCTGGACCACAAAATATAGGGTATATCATAAGGGTCAGTTTTTCGAAACTGAGATTTATACATTATCTGACAGCTGAATAAATAAGTTTTCCATTGATTAGGATGAGACAATATTTGTACAAAAATCTCTTTAAAGTTTCCAAATGAAGTTCTTAGCAATGCATATTACTAATCAAAAATTAAGTTTTGATATATTTACAGTAGGAAATTTACTAAATATCTTCATGGAACGTGATCTTTACTTAATTTCCTAATGATATTTGGCATAAAAAAATTGATATTTTTGACCCATACGATGTATTTTTGGCTATTGCTACAGCACAAATATACCCCTTGCTACTTAAGACTGGTTTTGTGGTCCAGGGTCACACATTTTCAGGCTTAATATTTTCATCACACAAGTACATCTCTATATTCTTTAAATGATAGAATTATCTATATATTTTAGAAAGGGCTCTGTTTACAAAAGGGTTTAATTCGGCATAAAAAAATGAAAACCACCAAAGCAAACAATGAGAACATGAACATCAATTTCAACATAAACATAAACATGAACATAAAAATGGTATTTCCACACAAACAGCATGTTCTATTCAGTAAAACTGACTGAATTCAGAAACTGATTTCAGTTCATTGATCCAGACATTTGATTGCAGTTCTGTGCAAACTGATTACCATTTGCATGTCAGTCCTCAACATGGAAATTATATTTAATGAGAAGTTTGAAGTTATTCTCAAAAATAATTTTGATATCCTATTAGATAACAAAATGTGACCCTGGACCACAAAAACTCTCATAAGGTCAAATTTTTGAAATTGAGATTTATACATCATCTGAAATAAATAAGCTCTCCATTGATGTATGGTTTGTTAGGATAGAGGATTGCAGAGATAAAACTATTTAAAAATCTGGAATCTAAGAGTGCAAAAAAATAAACAAATATTGAGAAAATCACCTATTAAGTTGTCCAAATAAAGTTCTTAGCAATGAATACTACTAATCAAAAAAGTTCTAATACATTTATGGTAGGACATTTACAAAATATCTTCATGGAACATGATCTTTACTTAATATCCTAATGATTTTGGCCATAAAAGAAAAATCAATAATTGTGATCCATACAATGTATTGTTGGCTATTGCTACAAATATACCAGTGCTACTCAAGACAGATTTTGTAGTCCAGGGTCACAAATCTGAATGCATTTCAAGCAAAACATTGACCAAAAACATAAAAAAAGACACTAAAAATACTAATTGTAAGGTTTGAAATGATAAAACAATACAGTAGATATAGTACTGTTAAAAGTGACAAATAAGTGAATTATGTTCATAGCTAACATTATAAACTACACCTGACTTCATACATCTAAAATCACCAAAACACCAGCTGATTAAAAGCCATTAAGCAAAATCGTCCAGTTAGTTCTGAGAAAACCTCTAGAAGCATTAATTTACTGATAAAATTTGCTTTGATATTTAACTAGAGCAATGACATTCAGGCATTTTTCAGTGTGTCATATACATTATCATATAATCCTCATCAATAGTGACATGAAAACATATTTAGGCTTAATATTAAGAAATGTGCATTTTGCACAAGTAGTACTCCAAATAAAGTTTAATTAGTTGGTTGTCAAATTATTGAATCAGGTTTATAGTTAATATTACAAACTACACCTGACTTCATACATTCACTAAAATCCCCAAAACACCAGCTGATTAAAAGTCGTTGAGCAAAACGGTCCAGTTTTTTTTTTTTTTTTTTTTTGTAAAACCCTCTAAAATTTGCAGATGAAACTTGATATTTAACTAAAGCAATGCCATTCAGGCATTTTTCAGTGTTTTTCATAAAACATGAAAAACAAGAGTGGTTAGGTGAGTTTGAGAAGATCATACAACTTATCTTAACATAACTCCAGAAATCATGGCTTTCGTAATTGTATGACATGTGGAATGTACAAATGTCGTGATCACTGCTTAAGTCTGTAAATCACTGACATGTTGGCCTCTGGGCAAACGCGTGCCTGCGATACTGTACGCCACATGTTCAAGTTTCCACACGTTTAGTCAATATTTTGCCTCATGGGAAAATCTCACAAACAAGGGTCTGGGTCATATCTAACCCAAAAATCAAAAGAAAAAAATATGTATGAAGAAAAATAAGTCTTTTAGTTTTTAAAAGAGTAAGTTTTTAGAATCAGTAAGTTGAATTACAGTATGACATTATTTTCTTGACAATTAGGCTTATTTATACTTAATTGGCATCAATGGTTCTATGAAGAACCTTGAACATCCATGGAACTTTTCAAATGCAGAAAAGGTTCTTAATAGTCAAAAAAGGTTCTTTAGATTTTTAAAATGTTCTTTAAAATGTTTCTTCTAAGAACTGTTCACTGAAAGGTTCTTTGAGGAAGCAAAAATGGTTCTTCTGTGGCATCACTGCAAAAACCTTTTTGGAACTTTTATTTTTAAACTGTTACAGTATAACAACGACAAATATGTCACAATTTTATATTTAAACTTAAATGTGTATATACAGTTAAATAATATAGATATATTCCTTCACTTTCTTAACAGAAGATTGTGTTGGAAACCCTTACCGATGTCGAAAAAAAAAGTTTTATTTTGTTATATACCCCAAAACATGTTCTTGACAGGTTTTGTGACATTCCTCCTCATGTAGCTGTGCGGCCGAAGACGCAAACATATTCGGCTCTGATATATTCCGCGCGTACGTGAGAGCACAACATTTAAAAACGTCAGCGCGTCTCGCTGCTATAGTTTGTATATCTGCCAAACTGGTATAAATGTACTTTTTTATTTATTTTAGCCTTAACTGAGGCTTGAGTGTGTTTGTCATTAGTCTCACGGCGTGAGCTAGTCTAGAGGCACAGATGGGACATGAATTCAAAATTTATGATCTGTGTGTAGTACCCTCCTTCAACGCGCTTATCTACAGGAAATGCTACAAGCACTTTTGTTGTTATTTCTGACAGAGTCAAACCGAGCAGTTGCCCGTGTCACCAGGGGGTTGAGCGCTACCAAAAAACACAGCTCTAATGAAGCACCTTTCTGCATGGCTGTTCGTATGCGCATCTGTGTGTGTGTGTGTGCACTGAAGACCAGAAGTAAAGCGAAGTTTGCCTTCCTCACACACAGCTACTCCCCAGGTGCGTCTGCCGAAGTCCCCCAGCCCCGTGTCATTTCCTGCGTGTGCATGTGTGTTCAGGAGACACTCGCTACTAGACGCTCCTTGATGTTCCCTCCCAGTCAATAAATTAAACTTCGGCCCTTATTTTGCGCGGTGTTCCCACCGCCGGCGAGCGGTGTGGAGACCTGTTACAACACCTCAGCCCTGCGTTTTTAACTTTAATAATCTCCAGCTGTCAGGGACAACCTTCCCTGCCACTTCTGGTTAAAACTTGTCTCCTAGGCATGAAATAATTAAAGGTGCCAGGTAGAAACCGAAGCACAGCAGCGGGTAGAGGTGAGCTGAGACAGAGTCAGGGACTTTATTAGATAAATAGCCCTTGAAATGGAAAGTGTGAACAAAGATAGAAGTGCGATTTTCCAGGGCCCGCACCCTGTCCTTCTCACTGAGGGTCCCTAGGTAGTGCTAAAGGGGACAGATTGGAAGACCTTGTCTGTCAATTGCTCTGACAAGGGGAAAATATCCAGCACCTACTTCCTCAAATGCGACCCACGCTGGATTTTTGGATGAGGCTTTCGGAAAAAGTAGTAGTGCATTGCACCATTTTTGTCTTTTAATTGTTTGGTGTTTGGACAAAGACATTGGAAAAGTCAGGAGAGGGATTTATGTCTCCGCATTTGACAAGTTATGATAACTGGGTGTTTAAATATTAAAATCAACAGGCAAAAGGGGCTGATGGCTACTTTAGGGTGTTTAAGTTTGGCTATTAGTCATTTGCACTGCTTTTATTCAATTTGAAATACAATACACAGGAGTGACTCCCCTCTAGCAATCTGAGGTTAAATGTCTTGCTCAAGGGGACTATGCTAGGAAGTAAATTTGAATCTACAGTCTTTTAGTTAGGGTGACTCAGTGGGTAGCACAGCTGCCAGAAGGTTCCTGGTTCAAGTCTTGGTTGAGTTAAGAGGCCTTTCTGCATTGAGTTTGCATGTTTCCTACTTGTTGGTTTGGGTTTCTTCCATGTGTTCTGGTTTCCCAACATGCTGGACAGGTAAATTGGAAACAAGTGAAGAATCTCAAATCATTGCACCAGTATATGGCCTGTTGAAAGACTGACTGCAATGCATCAAGGTAAGTCGCATTACTTGCATTTAAAATAAAGTGATAAGAGATAAGAAAGGTGCTTTAAAAGGTTCTTTAGAGTGATGCCATTTTTGGTTCCACAAAGAACCATTCAGTCAAAGGTTCTTTGAAGAACCATCTCTTTCTTACCTTTTTATAATCTGAAGAACCTTCTTTAGCCGCAAGGAACCTTTTGTGAAACAGAAAGGTTCTTCAGATGTTAAAGGTTCTTTATGGAACCATTTAAACAAAGAGATTCTTATATGGCGTCGTGAAGCACCTTTATTTTCAAGAGTGTATTTTTGCCACATGTAGGGCCAGTTTTACGGTCGCCGTGATTTGGCCAAGTAAGACATGTTCCTGGATCAACAAATTTTGACAACGATACTGTCCAAAAATATAGACTTACCCCAATCCCTACCCCTAAACCTAACTCTAACCATAATTTATTCCTAATATCAGAGGGAAATGATAGTTGATTAACAAGAGTGTAGAAGAATCTAACTCTGATTATAAGCCTAAAACTGACATTTCCTGAAAAGTTATCCCTCAGTTCTGATTGGTTGATTGAAATGTTGGTCCAGGATCAACAAGGATGTTGATCCAGGAACATGTCGTACTTGGTGAAATCACGTCCACCCAGTTTTACTAAACAGGGCAAATAAACACGAGAGCGGAATTCAAAACAACACCGATGGGAGGGGAAATTTCTGCAGGTGATTTACTAGCAATGCACAAATTGAAGAACACAGATGCAAAATCTAATTTACATATCGACCAACACAATACCAAGCACAGTGCAAGTTAGCATAGTCACAAATAAAGAATAAAGAAGCCACAGTACGCTGTAAAAAATGAAGGTTTGCTACAAGTTTTGATAGGCCTAGTATTGCGTGACTCCTAGCTGAGGGTTCCAAGTTGTTTTTTTCCTGAAGCAAATTAAAAATAACATGGTTTGGCAAACAATTTGTTTGAATAATGGCCATGTTCACACAGCAGCAGAATACGGTTTTCAGTACCGTAACTGAGTCCTTAATACGGTTATGTTCACACACAGTACGGTTATTTACAGGTGTGACAACCGTATTCTATAACTGAACTCACACCCGTAAATGTTCAGGACTCACAACCACATTCTTGGAACACACACTGTGTGAACGGAACAGGACTGGACAACTAGTTGTCTGTCATGTCATACAGTGCAAAAGAGCCGCTCTGCCGCACAAACGCACATCTGCTTTGTGCTGTGTGCTTTAATTTGTGGTTTCGGTAACTTACAGTGACGGAGAAATAAGCTGTGTGTAATCTGAAAGTTTTATATCCAGTCTCCACCAGAGCCACTTCCTCCGGTCAGTTTTGCGTGCTTCACGTGGCTCAAACGTTCCGCTCTCCACTCAAATTTAAAAGCTGCTGTTGGTTAATGATGATTTGATGGATGAACTCGCGGCTAGATTGCACTTACGTTGTGTCAGAAACTGGTAAATTTTAAGTTTTATGAATGTCGCCATCTTTGATATTGCTTTGGTCTCTGTTGGTATGGTTACTTGTAAGGAATACGGGCTTGTCTCATGTTGCACGTTCATACAGACAGTATTCGAAAAAGAGACTGTAAGCTGCTGTGTGAACGGGACATTTCGAGACTCACACCTGTAAATGTGGTTGTTAGTCCCAAAAACTGACATTATGAACATGGCCAATGTGTTCTTCTGGCATTCCAAATAAATTAATACATGCGGAAAAAATCCTTTCCTTCTAACAAACACCGTAAAAAAAAACCTGTAAAATTTATGGTAAAAAAAAATATGGCAACGTTTTAGGTTTTACGGTTTTAACTTAAATTTACTTTTAAATACCGTAATTTTCTTAACTGATGTAATGTTAACCAACATACTGAAATACCGAAATCTGTTTTGTACCTTTGTAATACATTGATAACCACCAAAAGCAGACGGTGATGACAAAGTCACATCATGAACCAAAGCCCATCACAAGCAGCTTTTAAATATTAACATATATATAGAAGATGCACAGTGTCATTCATGCAAACACTAAACACTATCATGGTGACACACATGAAACTGAAATAATGCAATAAACATTAATTTAACAACATTAGATGTAACAGATGTAACCGAGGAAACATATTTATTTAAAAAAAAGAAAAAACAACAATTTGAAATGTAATGCAGGGAATTCTGGGAATGTCAATTTACAGTTATTCACTGTAAATGTTAAGTTCTTTTTTACTTTGAAAATGGTATACTACTGTAAAATTACATTCAATGTCCAATACATTTTTTCACCTTATATGGTAGTGGAATTTACCGTTAACCATTTAACAGGATTTTACTACAGCTTTTTTACAGTGTTTTACCATTAAAATTCACTGTCATTTTTTACAGTGCATGCTCTCTGTTCACTGCAGTGCCTTCTCCTACCAACAATAATTGCAGTCATTTCAAGCCCAAAATAGTTTAAGACATGCTTTTTTGGGGTGTTAAATAATGGTGCTAATGCCAGTAATACAGTGAGTGCAAATGTTAGTAAAATGCGGTGCGTGATTTATCTGAATAATCAAATACAAATGCAGATTCAATAAGGTCCGGCACAAAAATAACTGTATTAACGCCTTTTCAGCACTAATTCATATTCAGTAAAACCTGACAGTACAATTTTAACGCCAAAAGACGGTTTGGTGCAAGCTGTTAGTAAAACTGGCCCATAGTGTGCTGAAAATGCAGTAGAAATGCTTTTTTGACACATTCTTTCACAATATAGGCTTTTATGAAGCGGCATACAATAATGCGATAGCCTACTAACTCATTCTTTAAAAATTACATCTGTCAGGCTTGATGCTTTTTACGCTCAAAAAAGCAGTTTCTATTTAGTAAATCCGACTGAATCCAGACAAATTCAGTTTGTAGCCACAGTTTGGGTTTTTTTTAATTACCATTTGGATGTGAATCAGTCCTCAACTTGGTAATTACATTTTAATATAACATAGTCGATTACATTACACATTTTAGGTAATATAATCAGATTACTTTTAGACTACTTTTAGATTACTTTTGATCTAATCCGTTTATCACATTGCTTTAAATAGGATAATCTTGTACCATATTTACATTATAATACAAAGAGTAAGAAAATATATTCCATTTGTTGTTATAAACATGAACTACATTACACAATTCATGAAGGTTTCCCAAACTGGTGTTTGTGGAGGAATTTCAGGGGGTTTTCAACTTTGAATGAAAAAGGTAATAATTATTTAATAATGAAAAATGTTAAATTAAAATAAGTCATTTTTCAAAATCAATCAAAACAAACACACACAAAAAAAATTAATATTTTATTTGTTTCCCTGAATGTCATGTGACCATAATCAATGTCAAGGAACCAATGAACATGCAAATGTGATACTTAATTATTAAAATACGTATTTTAAAATCTAAGGTACTTCAAGTAAATATATAAGATGAAAGAGAGTCAATTTGTGCATTTTAATATGTTTGAAAGACAGAAACCTCACAAAAACATAGAAATACATGGTTACATTTAAATTTAAATCAGTGTGTTCATCAGTAGTTGATGCAATGTTGAAACACTTCTTAAACCTGAAATGATTTTTGTAAATCCAATGGTCAAATGCTGTCACCACATGACAAATAACAAGCCTTTGTGTGAATGTCCACAAAACTGGAAGACTTTCTGAGTGTATATAAGCAGTATGCTATTTTAGAAAGAAAAATTTAAAAGATGAAAAAGAGGAATTAGGAAGAATTAATAAATTCATTAATTTCATAAATTTCAATAATTTATTGCTATTGTGTAAATAATATCTAATCATGTAATCCATAATTTTATTTTTTGGAATCTGATTAAGTAATCCAGATTACATGTAATCAGTTACTACTATCCAGCATGTTCTGGATGACTGCATTTGGAAAGATTTCAGTATTGCTTGGTTAAACCTGTAAATAATAAATAAATAAATAATGATCACTATAATGTATATTTCAGTCTTAAAGGGGTCATCGGATTGATTGATTGATTGATTGATTGATTGACAAGTTGATATGATTCTTTAGGGTCTTAATGAAAAGTCTATAATATATTTTGGTTAAAAATTCTCAATGGTTGTCTAAAACAAAACCCTTTTTACCTTGTCAAAACCAGCTCTGCAAAAATCATCCCATTCTGGTCGATGTTGCTTTAAATGCAAATGAGCTCTGCTCGCCCCGCCCCCTCTTCTCTCTGTGGAGTGACGAGCCTGTTTACTTTAGCCACATTTAGCCGCTAAACTTGCTAATTAGCACATTATTAGGAAAGGCGATCGCAAAGATTCATAAAAAACCCTTATACTCACTTCTGCTGTAAGTGAAGCTGGATCACAAACGATTCGCGCAAACATCGACGGATGTATGTAGATCGGGAGGCGCATTCTCTTCACAAAAAAACATAATCCACTGCATCTTCAGCGGCTCAGATGTTGGGAGTAAATGACGACCACTACGTTCATTATTACATCCAGCAACACAACACCTCAATCGCTCAATCTGAGATATTCTTGTCTAACTTACATCCCTGCTCTGGCATCAAAACAATGGAGGTCGGACTGTTACAGCTGATCTGAGGTAAGAGCTCATGTCAATCAACTATCGTGGGAGTGTCCTCTGTCTGTGTGACGCCACAACGACAGGCATCTGAGAACGGCCCGATTTGAAAAAGGGGATATTATTTTTACAGATTAATTAAAACCACTGCATGGATTTTTATCATTATAGGGTAGATTTGTACATACACTGCCAACACACATTAATGTTCAAACAACATGTAAAAGTGAACTTAGCATCCAATGACCCCTTTAAAGAAACAACACACAATAATTATCTTCATTCGTAAATGTTAAACTATTTTTATCATTCATTTATTTATTTATTTATTTCAGTACACTTAACTCATGGCAACAGTTCAAGGGTACTTGTGCTTTACAAATGGGGCCAGAACACTCTCATAAAAATAGTCATAAATAAATAAATTTGTTGAGTATTCACAATGTTCACAATGATTGCTTACATTCTTATCTGAGGTTGTACATTTTCATATGATAGATTGTATGAATTCCTATAAAATTGCCCATGTCCAGTACTAAAGAGACCGGGGCTGAAGGGGCACATAAGACAAAAAAAGCTGCAGAAACACTGCCTTGGTATACACCACTTCTTCCAAGCAATATAGTTCATTAGCCTACAGTAACTGTCTCTGTTTACCATTAAGATACACATATGAATTCATTTTATAAATAGGCCACAACTCATAATTGGAATAAACCTTCACAAAGAATCCATTCATGATCGCGTGTCAATCTGCAGCTAATTTCGCTTCACGCTGTCAAGGTCAACAACCGAACAATTGTTTTGACATTAGGGTTGCGGTTCCAGTGCTCTTGAATGATGTTGTGACATTATTATTTAGGCTCCTCAATGAAAGCTCCTCCGAGCGAAAAGCCCTCGACGTACAACACACGCCGCTGACTTTTTCATTCAATTTCCAGAACTATTCTTGATTTATTCGTTGACACTCTTTCTTTCTTCCTTTCTCTCTCTCTCTCTCTAAATATTTACCACCCCCTAACCAAATTTACTGTTTAATTTGCAGCGTGCACTTCTTTATTGATTGGCAGAGCGGCTGATTACCGGAGCAGCCCGGCCCTTTTCCCCGCACGCTTCATTCTTCAAGCAGCGGGGCCTTCTCTGAGAATAACAATCCTGTCAAATTAACCACGGGCACCTAAATTATTCAAATACTGTAAATCCTCTTTCTATACCGCGCTGCCTGCTCATAATTTGTCTTTTCATTGTTGCCAATTTACTGGCAATAGCATCAATTAATGATGCCAACTCGCTCTAAATGGCGCAGAGGAAAAAGTGTCAACACGTGCGCTGGCTCGCAGGAGAGGAGTTGGCAGACTGTGGAATATCTCGGGCTGATTTAACGTTGGCTTTCATTCATTACTTTGACACACTCTCTCTCCTCCGTCTGCGCTGGAAAACTCCCATAATTACATTAGCTTTGTGTTTTACTGCACGTTCTGCGCGGCTCAGCGTGGAGCTTATGGTATGTACTCAAAATTACCCATAAGCACCTCTGGGCTTACTTTTATTTTTTAAAATTATACCAGGATTGTGTTAAACGGGTCGACTTGTGACTTGCTATTAGATTTCACACAGTTTTATTTGTATTACTAAGCAAAATAAATGTTTTATAGTGCGCAATTCCAAATTGCATGACAAAGAGTGTAATTTGTAATGTCATCTATTACATTACATGTTTTAGGTAATACTTTTTGATGACTTCTAGATTACGGTAACACTTTACAATAAGGTGTCATTTGTCAACATTAGTTAATGTAATAACTAACACAACCAAACCATGAACAATACATTTATTACACAATTTATTCATCTTTGTTAATGTTAGTTAACTTGTCATTTTAATAATGCATTCGTAAATGCTGAAATTAACATTAACCATGATTAATAAATGCTGTCGAAATATTGTTCATTCTTAGTTGATGTTAACTAATGTAGTTAACTAATGTTAACTAATGAACCTTATTGTAAAGATTACTTGTGACCTAACTTGTTTATCACTTTGATTAAAATAGGATAATCTTGTACCACAAGTATATAAAGATAGTTTTGGCAGTTTGCATTACATGTAAATAAGATATAATGTGAATTTGTGTAGTTTAATGTGTTTGAAAGACAAAAAGACAGTAATACATGGTTAAATAACTCACTAATTCAAATAAAAATCAATGTGTTCATCGGTAGTTGATGCAATGTTGAAATGTTTCTGAATGTAGTGGTAAGCTACTTTATAAATAAAAATTTAAAAGATGAAAACTAAGAATTAGGGAAAATTAGTAAATTATGAATAATGTATTGCTATTGTGTAAATAATTCATAATCATATAATCAATAAAAAGTAGCTATAGTCAGTAACTCAGTTGCTACACAGCACTAAAAATATGGTATACTATTAATATGGTATATTAAAATGGTATTTTAGGACTCTGTCACAAATGTGGTCTCTGTGGCTCCCCCTGTCTCGCGCCAGCGGGAACCCTCGCCCGAATTCTGACTCCATTTCCCACAATCCCGTGCCTGGGGACTCTCACTTCCGGTTCCGGGTCGCCCGGTTCACTTCCCCCCTGGCGGCCATTTTAGCGTGCCTCGCCGGCCCGCGCTTCGCGAAGTTTTGCCGGCTATGTCCCCAATCCTGGGCGTACTATTATCGGACTGTTTCTCTGTTGCCAACCGGACTGCTATTAACGTGTGTGAACCCTTGCTGCCTGCCCTTTTACGACACTTGCTTACCCCACGGATTACTGTCTTTGATCGCCGCCTGCCCCGACCCCTTGCATGGACTTTAACCACTCTTTCGGATTTGTCTTCACCACGCCAGTCTGCCATTGTTGACCACAGCCTGTTTACACTGTCCGATTCAATAAAGCTGTTGCACATGGATCCTCCGTCTCACGATTCTTCGACCGCCGCGTCACAGAAAACTTCGCCGCAAACGGATCCAGCGACAGTCACCCGGATCGCGTCGGAGATGTCAGCACAGGCAACGATGCTGACTAACCACCAACAGCAACTCGATCGTCTGACTGCTCTGACCGATCAGCTGGTTCAGGCCATCCAGGGCATGCGGACTGCTCCACCACCTGCCGCATCTCCCCCACCGGCACAGCTCGCCGCGGCCCAGCCAGTCACCGCCAGCCCCAAGCTCGCCTTCCCAGAAAAATTTGACGGGACCGCCGCCAAATGTAAGGGGTTTTTGTTACAATGCACGCTCTTTGTAAACCAGCAGCCTAACCTGTACGCCACCGATGAGAGTAAGATTGCGTTCGTCTGCTCTCTCCTTACGGGGAAGGCTTTAGAGTGGGCCACTGCGGTCTGGGATTTGGGTCAGTCTACCTACCCCACGTTTGCCACGTTCCTCCGGAGCTTTAAGGAGGTATTTCAACCTACCCCAGAGAGCAGCGAGGCGGGGGAATTGATCGTTTCGCTGCGTCAGGGCCGCCGTTCGGCCGCGGATTACGCTCTGGATTTCCGCACCCTGGCGGCACAAAGCGGATGGAACGACGGACCCTTAAAGCTCCATTACCGTAAGGGACTTAATCCTGACCTGCAGGTGGAGCTGGCGTGCCGGGACGAGGGGCTGTCCCTCAACCAATATATCGATCTGTCCATTCGAATAGATAATGTGATGCGCACACGCAGACCCACTCGTTCCTTCACCGTCCCACTGCCATCTCCTCAACCAGCCACCTCAGGCCCCGAGCCCATGCAACTTGGAACCACCAGACTCTCTGTGGAGGAGAGGGAGCGGCAGATCCGCAATCGCCTCTGCTTATACTGCGGGGAGGCTGGACACATCCGGGCTACCTGCCCGACACGACCACCGCGTCCTTCTTCCTCGGTGAGTGCACGCATTCCTTGTTTGAACAAGTGTGAAATCCCAGCGCTGCTTTGCTTTGAGGGACGATCTATCAGAACCACTGCTTTAATTGACTCTGGTGCAGCCGGGAATTTTATTGACAAGGACTTCGTGAAAGCTAATCAGTTGCCTCTTCTCCCTTGTGTCTCCCCTGTGGCAGTGGCCGCCCTCGACGGGAGACCACTAGGATCTGGACGCGTTGAACACACAACCGCAGACCTCACCCTCCGCCTGGAACCCGGACATCAGGAAATTATACGCTTCTTCACCATCACCTCCCCTCAGTCACCTCTCATCCTGGGTTTCCCATGGCTCAATCACCACGAACCCACCATCTCCTGGGCTAGAGGCGTCATTACTCACTGGTCGTCATACTGCCAACGATCCTGCCTGCAGTCAGCTCCCAAGACTGCGACCAACGCCATAATAACCCCTTCCAACCAGATCATCCCGGCCGAGTATCATGATCTGCTCGAGGCCTTTAGCACTGTCAGGGCCACCGAACTACCACCCCATAGGCCAGGAGATTGTGCCATAGAACTCACGCCAGGTGCGGTTCCGCCTCGAGGCCGCATCTTCCCGCTCTCACAGCCAGAGTCAGAAGCTATGGAGCGTTACATCCAGGAGGAGCTCGCAAAGGGGTTCATCCGACACTCCACCTCTCCAGCTTCTGCAGGCTTCTTTTTCGTTAAGAAGAAGGATGGAGGTTTGCGACCCTGCATAGATTACCGCGCACTTAACGAGGTGACAGTCAAGTATCGGTATCCCTTACCGCTCGTTCCCCCGGCCTTGGAACAGTTACGATCAGCTCGCTACTACACCAAGCTGGACCTACGATCCGCCTACAACCTGATACGCATCCGCGAGGGGGACGAATGGAAGACTGCTTTCTCCACGACATCTGGGCACTATGAATACAGGGTGATGCCCTTCGGCCTGGCCAACAGTCCGTCATACTTCCAGGCCTTCGTCAACGAAGTCTTCCGCGACATGCTGAATCGGTGGGTGATAGTTTATATCGACGACATCCTCATCTTCTCCAACACATACGCTGACCATGTTCAACACGTCAGGGCGGTGCTCCAGCGACTCATTCAGCATAAGCTCTATGCCAAGAAGGAGAAGTGCCAGTTTCATCAGGAGCGCGTCTCTTTCCTGGGGTATATCATCAGCCCTGAGGGCGTGGCCATGGATGACACCAAGGTGAACGCTGTACGCAACTGGCCACGTCCCAAGACCCTGAAGGAGCTCCAGAGGTTCCTAGGATTCTCGAACTTTTATCGAAGATTCATACGGCACTTCAGCACCGTAGCCGCCCCGCTAACTTCCATGGTCAAGAAGGGAGATACCCGCTTGAGCTGGTCTTCCGATGCCCTGCAGGCCTTCCACGAACTACGTCAGCGGTTCACCTCCGCACCCATCCTCCGACACCCCGACCCGCAGCGGCCCTTCATCGTCGAGGTAGACGCCTCCAGCACCGGAGTGGGGGCCGTTCTGTCGCAGCGTCAGGGACAACCCTCCAAGACCTTCCCCTGCGCCTTCTACTCCCATAAGCTCAGTCCGGCCGAAAGAAACTATGATGTGGGAAATCGGGAGCTATTAGCAATTAAGCTCGCCCTGGAGGAGTGGCGGCACTGGCTGGAGGGGGCCCGGCATCCCTTCACCATTCTGACGGATCACAAGAATCTGGAATATCTCCGTGCCGCGAAGGTCCTCAACCACCGTCAGGCCAGGTGGTCGTTGTTCTTCACCAGGTTCAACTTCATGATTAACTACCGTCCGGGTTCCCAGAACACCAAGGCCGACGCTCTGTCTCGGGTGCACGAGTCCGAACATGCCTCGCAACCACCCGAGACCATCCTTCCATCATCAGTAATTGTCGCTCCCATCGCCTGGGATCTCATGACTGAAATCACGGAGGCCCAAACCCAGGACCCTCCTCCAGCAGACTGCCCCGGGGACCGCACCTACGTACCTGCCACCCTCTGCCAGAGAGTCCTCTCCGAAGTCCACTCGATCCCCAGCTCCGGCCATCCAGGTATTGAGGCCACCCTTCACCTTCTCCGAAACCGATTCTGGTGGGCTACCCTACGTTCCGATACCATCACGTTCATTAAGCAGTGTATAACCTGTAACACCTCCAAGGCTCAGCGTCAACTCCCTGCAGGCCTGCTACAGCCCTTGCCTGTCCCCAAGCGTCCCTGGTCGCACTTAGCGGTGGATTTCGTTACAGATCTTCCCTCGTCCCAGGGGCATACCACGATCCTCTCTGTAGTAGATCGGTTCTCCAAGGGCTGCCGCTTTATTCCATTCCCCAAGCTACCTTCAGCCATGGAGACGGCCGAGGCCCAGTGTAATGCCGTGTTCAGGTTTTATGGTCTGCCTGAGGACATTGTCTCTGACCGGGGTCCTCAGTTTACCTCTCGCCTCTGGTCCAGTTTCTTCCGGCTTCTGGGAGTCAACGTTAGCCTCACGTCGGGCTATCATCCTGAGGCCAACGGGCAGGTAGAGAGGCTAAACCAAGAACTTACCCGTTTCCTTCGCTCATACTGTCAGGACCGTCAGGGGGATTGGAGTCGCTACCTTCTCTGGGCCGAATACGCCCAGAATTCTATCCGGAAATCCTCCACCAACATGACACCCTTCCAATGCACGCTGGGCTTCCAACCACCCCTGTTCCCCTGGTCCGGGGAGCCCTCTGATCTGCCAGCTTTGGACTCATGGTTTCAACAGAGTGAAGCCACTTGGAACCAGGCCCACGTACACCTCCAGAGAGCCGTCCGGCGCAACCAGAACCAGGCAGATCGCCGGCGCCGACCCAACCCTCCCTACGAGCCCGGCCAGTGGGTCTGGCTCTCGACCCGGGACTTACGTCTTCGTCTGCCCTGCAGAAAGTTGAGCCCCAGGTACGTTGGTCCATTTCAAATAGTCCGTCAGATTACACCTGTTTCCTTTAGACTTGCTTTACCCCGTGAATACCGTATCTCACCCACTTTCCATGTGTCTCTGTTGAAGCCCGCTGGCCGCCCGAGCAGGACGGAGGACCTAGACGAGACCGCTCCACAGAGGCCCAGCCCCCTGATCATCGATGGCGAGGAGGCGTACCGAGTCAATACCATCCTGGACTCCCGACGCCGGAGCGGTCGCTTACAGTACCTGGTCGACTGGGAAGGCTATGGTCCCGAGGAGAGGTCTTGGGTGTCCGCCGAGGATATTCTGGACCCTTCGCTCACCACAGATTTCCACACAACTCACCCAGATCGGCCAGGACCCCGCGGTAGGGGAAGACCCCGGCGTCGGTTGCCTCCTCGCGCCAGGAGGCACTCGCAGGGGGGGGGCTTTGTCACAAATGCGGTCTCTGTGGCTCCCCCTGTCTCGCGCCAGCGGGAACCCTCGCCCGAATTCTGACTCCATTTCCCACAATCCCGTGCCTGGGGACTCTCACTTCCGGTTCCGGGTCGCCCGGTTCACTTCCCCCCTGGCGGCCATTTTAGCGTGCCTTGCCGGCCCGCGCTTCGCGAAGTTTTGCCGGCTATGTCCCCAATCCTGAGCGTACTATTATCGGACTGTTTCTCTGTTGCCAACCGGACTGCTATTAACGTGTGTGAACCCTTGCTGCCTGCCCTTTTACGACACTTGCTTACCCCACGGATTACTGTCTTTGATCGCCGCCTGCCCCGACCCCTTGCATGGACTTTAACCACTCTTTCGGATTTGTCTTCACCACGCCAGTCTGCCATTGTTGACCACAGCCTGTTTACACTGTCCGATTCAATAAAGCTGTTGCACATGGATCCTCCGTCTCACGATTCTTCGACCGCCGCGTCACAGACGCCTTGATTTAAGTTATTATGCTCAAATAAATAAATAAATACATAAATAAATAAACAAACAAATAATCTACCAGTCAAAAGTTTTTGACCAGTAAGATTTTTTTATGTTTTTTAAAGAAGTCTCTTCTGCTCACCAAGCCTGCATTTATTTGATCCAAAATACAGCAAAAGCAGTAATATTGTGAAACATTTTTACTATTTAAAGTAACTGTTTTCTATTTGAATATATTATAAAATGTAATTTATTCCTGTGATCAAAGCTACATTTTCAGCATCATTACTCCAGTTGTCAGTGTCACACATCCTTCAAAAATTATTATAATATGCTGATTTGCTGATTTTTTTTAAAAACAGTTGAGTATATTTTTTTCAGGATTCTTTGATGAATAGAAAGATCCAAAGATCAGCATTTATCTGAAATAAAAAGCTTTTGTAACATTATACATTATATCATTCAAAAGCTTGGAGTCTTGTTTGTTTATTTATTTATTTGTTTGTTTGTTTATTACAAAAGTGACAATAAAGACATTTATAATATTACAAAAGATTTCTATTTCAGGTAAATGCAGTTCTTATGAACTTTCTATTCATCAAAGAAACCTTTTGTGTGTGTGTGTGTTTTGTTGTTTGTTTGTTTTTTTTTGTTTTTGTTTTGTTTTTTTTGTGAGCAACAAATCAGAATATTATAATGATTTCTAAAGAATCATGTGACTCAATAGATTGGAGTAATGATGCTGAAAATTCAGCTTTGAAATCACAGGAATAAATTACATTTTCAGTTATATTCAAATAGAAAACAATTATTTTAAATAGTAAAAATACTTACTTATGTTACTATTTTTGCTGTACGTTGGATTAAATTATTATTATTATGTTATTTTTTTTGTTATTGTGACATCTGAATTATTGATTAGTTATGCAGTCATGATCATTCAAACAGTTTGTATAATTTTCCATATGTTTAGTTTCACATAATAATATTTAATAATAGTTTTTTTGCATTACGTGCTACTCATTTGGTCATTCAAATAGAGGTCGAAAAAAGTGTGCATACAATATTATTATTTTATGCATTATATTTAAGTCCGACAATTCTGCAGTATATGACAAATATACATTTGTCTGTTTAGTAACTTTAGGTTTTAACTAAACTAATGATGATGACATAATTAATGATGTAAAACTAATGTATATTAAATAAAGCATTTTATGGTCAACATGCTGTCCAAACTGTTCAAGAATACGGTGTGTTTGTGTTCATATGTAGCAATGTCCAGCGAGGTTCGGTGAAGAAACTTTAGCTGTCAATAAAAATGTGCGTGTGCGCTATCTCACATGAGGAATCCCATATGAAGAACTGGATTTATTCTTTATAATCCCTCATCAAACAGACAATATAGTTATATCCTAATCCCTCACAATTCTGAGATTAGCGGCTTTCACCTACAGCCGAAGCCGAGCGTGATTGGCTGATGGCTGATCTCTCCTCTACTATGACCTCTAACACGCTATTAGCATCATTAACACTGCTGTTAGCTGCATTCTGACCAGATGATGCATGTATGTGTCTCTGAACATCCTTAACTTAAATGAATATTAATGTCATATTTTCACAGCAATAATACTAATATTACCAACATTTATTTATTTATTTATTAGTTTGTTTGTTTGCTTACCTTTTGTACGTTTGAAGACTGTTTGTTAGCATTCAAAATATCTAGACCTTGTTTATAGAATTTCTTTCTTTTTTTGTTTTGTTTTGTTTGTTTTGTTTGTTTGTTTTTTCAGAAATGATGGAAATGAATTTAATAGACACAATATTGAAATATTTTATATTTTATTAATTTTATATTTTATTAATTTCACTGTCATTTATATTATACTTGAGTTATAATTGTAATTGTTAATATGTTTTGTGTTGGATGCATTCAAAATGCTAAAATATATATGATGAAGCCATGGTTAAAAAAAAAGGTCTCAATATTGTTTTAATGAGACTTTAATACAAACATAAATAAATAAAATAAAAAAAAAAAATAATAAATTAACAAATCAATCACTGGGACAAAAAGGTGTCTATAGTTGAGGAAACACTCAAAAACACACAGTCCTTGCATATGAAAAATTGTTTATTTAAGATTAAAAATAAATAATTAGTGTTATCCTACGAAGATAAATATAGAGTTAAAATACAAATGTTAATGTGGGATTTCTGTAATTATAGTTTTGTTCTCAAAGGACCGAGAGCCTTAATGCGAAAGAAAAGAAACAATGGCTAAACCCTAGAGATATATATTCATAATTCAAAACATTTTAATACTCCTTTCATTGCATTCTTGATAAATAATCCTCTTGATAAAAGCACACAAACACATTGATATTTTGCAAAAAAATAAATAATAAAAGCTACACTGTAAATATATCTAAGTTCCCTAAAATGGGCTACATGTAACAACTAAATTAATTGGTTTTATTCAAGTCAAAAATATTATTTATTAAGTCTGAATCAATATACCCAACAATGAATGTATAAAAGGTTCGCATTTTCACTTTTTACAGTGTAACAAACAAAAAAGCCATTGTATCATATAACAAAAGAGGAGAAGGACAACACGGTACATCACCAAAAATCATTCATCTTTTATTTCAGCAGGGTCCCAAAAACAAAGACTCTGAAGGCAGCGTCTTAATAGTCGATCTTTAAAGCTCTTATTGCAGATAGGAATCCTAATCAGCTTTGAATGTGAGCATCTTTGAGCACTTAAATATGTTTATCTATACGGAGAAGCTTAACTCCATCTATCTGCTTGACTTTCTGAGTTTGTCTGTTCTGCAGAGACCTGATCCAGAGACAGAGGGAGTCCAAAACTGCTGACATATTTCCTTTGCTAGCAGGGATACTTTTTTTTTTCCTTAATAAATGCTGCACACAAATAGATAAGAGCTCAGTGGGATGCAAAGAAACATGTTTGATAAATATGAATAGAAACAGAGATGCTGCTTTATTCATGATGCTGGTTTTATTCATGAAATGATTTTAAATCATATTTTAACTCTTTACTAGACTTTAATAAAAACCAAGACATTTGTTCAACTGAAAAAGAAACTGAAGTGCCATTTTTTTATTAATTAATAAATGTTAAAATATTATTAAATATTAAAATAATTATTTTTATTTTTTTATTTATTCATTATTTACTTATATTTACTTAATTTTTTTATTGTACCTATAAGGTTTAAGGGAGAAACTTTTAAGACAAAATTGATACTCTATTCTGTCACTAAACATGTTGTGAAGTTGTTTCAGTGCTACAGTGGGAATCCTTATGTGGCATTATAACTTACTTTATTTTGATGAAAGAGCAAAATGATTTGATGAGCATCACCTGAATTCAGCCACGAAGAGCAGTTTGTGAACAGTGAAGCTAATAGTGAGTGAGGAATGAGCTGTTTTAATGTGTCCCGGGGCAGTGACGTGCTGTCCGCTGTGATTACAGAGGTGCGCTCACACCCTCAGGACACCAACACGCCAAATTTGAGATACTAGAAGTTGAACAATGCTGAAAATAATGTCATTATGATTTCAAGCGCTAAGCAGCCAAAAAGTGTGTGATGTGAAAAATGACAGAGGTTGCAACTTTAAGCGAGCCCCTGTCTGTCATAACTGTGTTTATGTTCATTATGTGTAAAAACTAGGGCTGTCAGTCGAATAATTTCAATCTAATGAATCGCAAAATAAATATGACTGTGAAAAACCCACAAAAGACTATTTAAAGCTGTTTTTGTGTTAAATGAGAAAGTAGACATTACAAATTGTGGCTTTAAACATTTAGGCTGCAACGGCCTAATGTAAACTATTAAACATAAAAGAAGATCATTTGAGAAACATCTCAGTATTTTTTGTTCATACGAGGAAAGTCGTTGGTAACCAAAACAGCTTTTGCTAACAGTCAGGTTTGAACAGAAAGTTTTAAAACGACATGAGGGTAAGTAAATGACAACAGAATTTATTTATTTATTAGGGTTGTCAGTTTAACGCCTTAACTCAATTAATTAGTTATGAAAAATAACGCGATTCAAATATTTTAAGGCCGTTAACGCACTGGCCCCGCCCCCAGACCTGTACGTCATTTTATTATTACACATATTTCATATAGTTGACTTGACAAATATGATGCAGGGCAACAACTGTTATGCTCTAAAATGCAAGATATTGGTGTAAAAAACAATGTTCCTATATGTGTTTGTCTCATATTTATATATATTACATATCACAGGATATCACATGTGCAGCAAGAGCAATATGACACTGATTTTGTCCCGATCTGTCACGAGCTTAAATATGATTTTGTACAACAGTTCAGTAAATGAGAAGTTGATATTGTGTTATATTTCAGTTTTGTGTATGTTCAATTTTGCAGAGAACATATTACCTTTGAAGCCACAGCAGAATTGTTGCGCGTCTAGTCTCTGAATCAATCCGCGTTTTGAACGAACTCATGAACCAATGATTCAGAGAGATATTTACTTACTTCCTGAATGAATCAGCCGTTTCAACGAATCAAAGACATTTACCACCACCTGCTGGCAGATTTAGTTTCTTATTTAGAGTATCGTTTCATAAAAACAAAACAAAACAAAAGAAGAAGAAGAAGAAAAACATTAGGCATAGTTCACCAAAAAAAAAAAAAGAAGTTAAAATAGGGGAGAGCGGGGACAAAAGTAATGCAGGACGAAAGTATCAAAGCTATTTTCTCAGAGCCCGGACTGTATTTGCTTCCCAAGCTATGACAGCACATTCTGCACGCAACCCTTAATGGAGCTGAGAAATATCATGTGATTTTGTTATCGTTAGGTCTCAAAAGCAGTTTTCGAATACAAAGTAAATTATGGAAGCAGTATTTTTTTTTTTTCAAATTAGTTGTTGTGATTCTCGTTTCATGTGTCACAGTAATGATCAATCTACATGTTATTGAGTGCTGTAATACATCCTGAAGTTTGATTTTTCAGAGTTTTTCAGTATAGAAGTAAATCGGATTTAAATGTCAGGAGTTCCTGTTGCGACTTTTGTCCCCCTACAGTGACAACAGATGTGTCTTTTGTCCCGCAGCATGCTAATTTGGTGACTTTCTGTGTCTTGCATCAGTTTATTATAAATGTTTGTTGTATTATACCAAAAGAATATGCCAAGAGTGAGGGTCAGAAAGACAGACAGAGGTCTGATTCAGCCACATGTTCATGAGGGGGTGTTTCTGGATATAATCTGTCAGGAATATCAGTCTCAGGGCTGTTGCTACAGCATATTTACCTTCGTCATATTTAGGTTTTAGCGATACCTTAGCTTCTGCACCTCCACCTATGAATTTGCAGTGTTTCCAGATGTTTTTAGGTAGGTATTTTTAATTTATGCATACAAACAACTGGATGGAAACATGAATAGGCTTACTGTTAAATTATGTTGAGAATTTATATTATGCTAATTTAATTTCATTTTCATATTTCATCTGTTAAAAAAATGTTTTATAAAAATAAGTTAAATAAATTTAAACAACTTTGTACACTCAGGTTTTGAAACATTTGATAAAACTTAAATTTAAAAGGAAAATGTAATCATTTTTTGCACAGATTAAGGACAAAATATGTTTGCAGTTACATATTAACAAGGTCATAGTCATGTATATGTAATATAAACAAGAGTGACACAAAAAAAATCTTACTTGTATTGTTGTGTTACTTTCGTCCCAACCAACGGGGTCACAAGTACAATGTGCAACTTATGTTCAAACTGAAATGATACTGAAGTGTTTCTAGATTTTTACAAAATACCACCTGATATTAATAGACCACACTTCAGAGTTATAGGCCACAGCAAAAAATATATCTCTGTCTGCAACTTTATCTTTTTAAATTATATTTTCCCTAAAAATGGCACTTTCATCCCTGTTCTCCCCTAATTCTGTCATCATTTACTCACCCTCATGTCGTTTCAAACCTTTCATTTGTGGAACATGAAAGAAAGTATTTCTTTAAGACTGCTGGTAACAAAGCTGTTTTGATTACCATGACTTACATTGTATGAACAAAAAATACTGAGCTGTTTATCAAATTATCTCATTTTCCATAGTTTACATTAGGCCATTGCAGCCTAAATGTTTATAATAAATTCTGTTTTGAATCAAATAAATACATTTTATTAAACAAAGTTTGCTGAAGCTACTTTTTGTGATGTTTGTTTGATGTTTACACAACAACGACTTTAAATTATCTTCTGGGAGTAATTTTTGTGCAATTAATTTGCAATTAATTACATTAATTAATCAAAACAATGTAATTAACTAGATTAAAAAAAATTAATCAACTGACAGCCCTATTATTTATTTATTTGGTGAATTATCCCTTTAATGTTTTTATTTTTAATATTATTATTATTTTCTTTTTTTAATGAAATGATACTTTAAATAAGAAACTAAATCTGCCAGCTGGTGCTGGTAAATGTCTTTATGAGTCATTCATTTATTCAATTCGTTTAAACGGCTGATTCATTCAGTAATTAAGTAAATGGCTCTCTTCATGAATGGGCCTTTGAATCCTTCAAAACATTCAGAAACTAAACACAGCTGTGTTGCTCAGAGACATACAACAGTTCTGCTGTGGTTTTAAAGGTAATATGTTCTCTGCAAAATTGAGCAAAAACACATAATATTGATTTTAAAATATAACACAATATCAACTTCTTATTTACTGAACTGTTGTATAAAATCATATTTAAGCTCGTTAAAGATCAGCACTTGTGTCATTTTGCTCTTGCTGCCTGTGTGATATGTGAAATATATAAATATGAGACAAAACACATACAGGGGCATTTTTTTCTGCACCAGTATCTTGAATTTTAGGGCATAACTGCATTTGTGCCTTGCACCATATTTGTGACCCTGGACCACAAAACCAGTCTTAAGTCGCTGGGGTATATTTGTAGCAATAGCCAAAAATACATTGTATGGGTCAAAATTATTGATTTTCCTTTTATGGCAAAAATCATTAGGAAATTAAGTAAAGATCATGTTCCATGAAGATATTTTGTAAAATTCCTACTGTAAATGTATGAAAACTTAATTTTTGATTAGTCATATACATTGTTAAGAACATTATTTGAAGAACTTTAAAGGCAATTTTCTCAGTATTTTGATGCACTCTCAGATTCCTGATTTGTAAACAGTTGTATCTCGGCCAAATATTGTCCTATCCTAACAAACATCAACGGAAAGCTTATTTATTCAGCTTTCAGATGATGTATAAATCTCAGCTTTGAAAAAATGACCCTTATGACTGGTTTTGTGATCCAGGGTCACATTTGTCAACAGTCAACTGTATGTACAGTTCTGGGGACGGGGCCAGCGCATTAATTGCGTTAACATCTTTTAATTGTGGTATTTTTTCATAACTAATTAATTAAGTTAATGTGTTAAACTAACAGCCCTAGTAAGAACACAACGAAGTTGCTTGTTGGCCCCTTTTTAATGTGGTTTTAGTCATTAAATATGGATTTTTATTTATGTATCTATTTATTACAACAATTTACAGACAGTATTTTATTTTGTGGACCTTAATTTTGCTCCCTTGAGGGTATATACTATGTAAAAATGCAGAATGCTTTCTGTAAGTGTTGGGTATAATAGTGCGGGTAGCATTACAGGATCAAAAGTAAAGTTTGTACAGTACAAAAGCCATTATGTTTATGGAGAGTCCTCATAAAGCGTGTGTGTGTGTATGTGTGTGTGTTTCTGGAGGCCTGTTGTTCTTGTCTCAATGAGACGTAACATGTGGCTCTCTCAGTATGTGGTCAGATAAGTTTCTGGAGTTCAGCCAGCCTCACTGCTCTACATTATTACTTTCTGCTGAACCCCAGCCAGAAACACTCACAACCTGCCTGATATTAGTTATCAATATTTTACTGGCCCTTATGAGAGCTAAAAGCATTGAAATTAAGCAGAACACAAAGCTGGGGACCCCTGACCTCCTCAGGAACAACCAATTCCGCATGTGAATTTCTGAAGCACGTAGTGCACTACCTACACAGACATTTTTAGGCACTATTGATACACTCAATTCATGCATGAAGCCAAAAACACTACCTACCCTACTGAAAAAAAAAAAACAGCATATGCTGGTAGGTAGGTAGGTTTTGATGCTGAGTAGGTAGGTTTTAAACCAGCATCAAAACATACCTACCAGCATATCCTGTTTGTTTCACCAGGGTAGGTAGGTAGTTCAGTTATTTTTGACACAAAGTCTTTGTCAAGTTTGAAATGACAGTAAATCAAACTAGATGCGTAAAATTTAAACAAACTTTGATGTTGGCTTGACAAAAACCTTGTTTGAAAGTTTAAAACAATTTTAAAAATCTTGGAAGTTTGAAGATTAGCACATTGCTGGACTGTTTTAAGATGTGACTGACATGATTTAGCATGTTGCTAACACATTTTTGCATGTTGCTAGCATTATTTAACACATTGTTACTGTGATTTAGCACATTGCTAACATAAATTATCAAATTGCTAGCGTGTTTTAGCATGATGTTAGCATGATTTAACACATTGTTAATATAAATTAATGTTTTAGCATGATGTTAGCATGATTTAACACATTGCTAATATAAATTAATGTTTTAGCATGTTGTTTGCATGATTTAACAGATTGCTAACATAAATTCATGTTTTAACGTTGCTAGCATGATTTAACATGTTGTTAACATGATTTAGCATGTTGCTAACATAATTTAGCACTTTACATGCATGATTTACTACACTGGTAACATTTTAACGTTCATAGCATGGCTTAGCACATTGCTAGCATGATATAGCTTGTTTGCTGGCATGTTCTAGCATGCTGTTATCATGTTGGTAGCATGTTTTAACACATTGTTACTTGATTTAGCACATTGCTAGCATAAATTATCAAACTGCTAGCATGTTTTAGCATGATGTTAACATGATTTAACAGATTGTTAACATAAATTCATGTTTTAACATGTTGTTAGCATGATTTAACGTAGTTAACATTCTTCAGCATGTTGCTGACATGATTTAGCAGTTTACATGCATGATTTACCACATGTAAAGTTTTAACATGTTCATAGCATGGCTTAGCACATTGCTAGCATGATATAGCTTGTTGCTGGCATGTTCTAGCATGCTGTCATCATGTTAGTAGCATGTTTTAACAGATTGTTAGTATGATTTAGCCCTTTGCTAACAAACATTATCACATTGCTAACATGTTTAACCATGATATTAGTACCATTTAGCACATTGCTAGCATTAATGTTTTAACACGCTGTTAGCATGATTTAACATTTTGCAAACACGTTTTATCATTTTAGCATAATTCAAGCACATTGCTAACATGATTTAACATGTTGATGAATGATTTAACATTTTACTTGCATGACTTAACACATTACTAGCATGATTTAACTTGTATCTAGCATGTTCTAACATTTTGTTAACATGTTGCTAGCATGTTTTACCATGTTGTTAGCATGATTTAACAGATTGCTAACATAAATTGTTTTAACATGTTGCTAGCATAATTTAACATGTTGTTAGCATTATTTAACATGTTGCTGACATGTTTTAGCACTTTATACATGGCTTAGCACATTGCTAGCATGATATATCTTGTTGCTGGCATGTTCCAGCATGTTCTTATCATGTTGGAAGCATGATTTAACACATTTTTAGTATGATTTAGCACTTTGTTTACAAAAATTATCACATTGCTAACATGTTTAACCATGATATTAGAACAATTTAGCACATTGCTAACATAAATTAAGCATTTTGTTATCATGATTTATCATTTTACAAGTATGATTCAACAGCATGATTTAAAGTTTTAACATTGTTCATAACATGGCTTAACACATTGCTAGCATGATTTAGTTTGTTTCTAACATGTTCTAACATGTTGCTACCATGTCGCTAGCATAATTTAACACATTGTTTCCATGTTTTTGCACATTATTAACATAAATTATCATGTTGTTAGCATGTTTCAGCATGTTCTAAGCATGATTTAACAGATTGCTAACATAAATTAATGTTTTAACATGTTGCTAGCATGATTTAACATGTAGTTAACATTATTTAGCATGTTGCTGACATGATTTAACACTTTACACGCATGATTTACTTCATTGCTAACATGATTTAAAGTTTTAACATGTTCAGTGCATGGCTTAACACACTGCTAGCATGATTTAGCTTGTTACTAACATGTTGTTAGTATGTTGTTAACATGATTTAACATTTTTAGCATGATTTAGCACATTGTCAACATACATTATCTTGTTGCTAGCATGCTTTAGCATTATGCTAGCATGATTGAACATATCTGACAAAAATAATGTTTTAGCTTGTTGCTAACATGATTTAGCATTTTACTATCATGATTTAACACGTTGTTAACATGATTTAAAGTTTTAACATGTTTCTAACCTAATAGCACAGCTACATCTGGGAGATGTCTCTTAGACGTCTGCATTTACATCTGCAATACATATTTTTTAGATTGTTTTGCAATACGTCTATAGGACGTTTGTTATCAGATGTCAAATAGATGTTTATTAGATGTCTTTAAGATGTTTATGATTTAGAATGTATGTAAAACTGACATCTTACAGACGTCTGCCAGATGTTTGTACACAGCAGATGCTTTCCAGATTAAGTGATCTTTAACAGACATCTTGCAGACGTACATGTGCTATTTGGATAGCATGACTTAGCACATTGCCAGCATGATTTAGCATGTTGTTAACATGATTTAACACATTGTTAGCATAATTAAGCACATTGCTAACATAAATTATCAATTATCATTGTCGCTAGCATGCTTTAGCATTATGTTAGCATAATTTAACATCTCTAACAAATTAATGTTTTAGCATGTTGCTAGCATGATTTAGCATGTTGCTGACATGATTTAGCATTGTACTAGTCTCTAGCATGGCCTAGCACATTGCTAGCATTATTTAGATTGATGCTAACATGTTCTAACGTTGTTAGCCTGTTGCTGGCATGATTTAACACATTGCTTATCACTTAAATTATCACATTACTACCAGGTTTTAACATGTTGTTAGCATGATTTAACACATTGCTAACATAAATGAATGTTTTGTCATGTTGCTACCATGATTTAGCATGTTGTTAGCATGATTTAGTATATTTGCTAACTTGATTTAACATTTAATCTGCATGATTTAACACATTGTTAGCATGATTTAAAGTTTTAACATGTTCCTAACTTGGCTTAACACATTGCTAGCATGCTTTAGCTGGTTGCTAGCATGTTGTTAACATGATTTAACACCTTGCTAACATAAATTATCATGTTGCTAGCATGTTTTAGCATGATGTTAGCATGATTTACCACATCACTAACATAAATTAATGTTGTATCATGTTGCTAGCATGATTTAACATGTTGCTGACATGATTTAACGTTTTAGTAGCATGATTTAACACATTGTTACCAAGATTTAAAGTTTTAACCTGTTCATAGCATGGCTTAGCATATTGCACATTAGCATGTTGTCCTATAATGTTCATTAAGCATTTGTAGTAATAGACAGCTTAAATACACTGCAAGGATTATTGTACAAAAGTGTTGACCCCCTCAAGTGCTTGCTACATGGTTTTTGTTGCTCTGGATCATTTCTTCCTGGCCCCAAAGAGAGCAATAGCAATGCTAGCTTTAGCAAGCACTTGAAACCATCACATTTCAAGCTGTTTTCGACCACTTTTGGTATTCCAGACATCTGCCGGTAGAACAATTAACACATCCACTATGATTTAGATCTTGTCCTTGAAATTTGGTGAAAACGCCCACTGACAGATGGTTTTAAGCCAGCGTCAAACTGTTTAATGACACGTACCGCATATCCCGCTCCCACCGTCGCCCACTTCACATTCCTTTAGTGCTGTTACACTCCAGAGTCGAGAGCTACTGTTTTGATTGTCACATTTAGAGGCTCCAGTCACCAGGGTGTCGTGAAAAAGCACAGGTAATCTTGTCGTAAAAATCATAGACTAGCTTTTTTATTTGCCGCTGTAAACCTTGCGTAGAGTGAATTAAAGACTCCATATGGTCTATTGTATTTAATGTTATGTAAACACTGCTGCATCTCTATTTAAATGATGAGAACAGGACGGTTCATATTGGATTTTGATTTGTGTTTGACAGTAAAATCAAAATGTAGATTAGTTATATTGAGTTAAATGCAGGGGACTATCATATACAGTGACTACAGCGCATTTATTGACGATTACACAGCTATCTGCAATTTCTTCTACTGCAAAAATACAGTAAAAAGCTTCTGCTTTTTTTGTTTTTCACCAATTTGGGGTTTTCAAAAGATATGTCAAGGTTATGCTCATTAGGTGAATGTCCTTTTTGTCTTTACATTTCATTAATTTGACTGAACAAAAAAAGAATAAGCCACCCAGCTAAAAGTGATCATGAAAAATACACCAGCATTCGGCTGACCTATATAATCCATTATGTTGCTTGCTATTATAAAAAGTGCCCTGCCTCCTGTGTGTGTTCAGCTCTGGGATTCATCCTTACAGTTCCAGAGTGAATTTCCTTAAGCTGTTTTCAATGCTTATTCACTTGAACTTTTATTCCATTGATTGAAACACAGTGGTTTCAAAATAAGATACTAACACCTAAAATGTCTGAATGCTATTGCATTATACTACAAAATATCAAAACAAGTGGCGTTTATTAACATTTGGCAGCTCTAAGATCATCTTTTAGCTTAGCAATATGCTAACACTTTTTTTTTATTTACCCCAAACAAAACCCTTAAATGACTGTCATTACCTGTATCTTTTACAAACATGGGACCCCAAATCCAGTAGAGAATCACAATATTAACGTGAGTGCAAATCACTACGGTTTTGACCTGTTTAAAATGTTCCACTCGCTGTAAAGAAAGGAAAAAAAAATGAGCAGGACATTTGTAAGTTACATAAGTTAGGCCTTCTTTAAAATAGGCCCTATACTACAAACATAGAACTCACCGGAATACCCACAATTCTCAGTAGATCTGGGGGAATCTTGTCACCTCTAATGATGTCAGCTGACGGAGAGATTGATGGCGTTAACATTAAGCAAAGTTTCCCCTCTGGTTTGCCCTTTATTCCAGGAAAACACACATATGTTCACGATGGCTCCAACATGCATCCGCAGTCTGAAGCACATGCTATGAATAGGGCGAAGTGACAGTGAAATATGGCTCTGCTGTGGACTCTCTCATTTCTAATGAGAATATAGCGCTCTTGTCCTCTCCTCATTCTCAATGAGTTAATTTAACTGAGTCAGGGATGCCGGTGCACCTTTATTCACTCTCAGTTTGCTTTAACATGTGGTGTAAAGTGATGTCTTTTGATCCGCACTGCTCCGCATGATTTAAAGGCTGTGCGTTTTTGTTAACTCACTGCTGTCTTGTCTGTTCATGGTATTTTTAGTTGACTAATACATGAATAATATGTAGGACATACGGTATATCTGTATGTATCCTCTCTAAGGTTACCATTACCTCAGTACTCATACATATTTTATTTTTTAGGTACATTTATATGTTTTTTTTTATTTTAATAAAAGGGATGTACATCTTCCATTCATCATCTTCTCGATTCTCCTATTACCAGGTTCTTTCTTGTTTACAATTAGATGTTGTGTAAAATGTAGAGGTACTGAATAAAATATAGGTAAATTGTAGAAATATTGGTTGAAAAGATTGGTTGAGTTAAAGGCATTGGTAGAATTATAAGTAGAAACAGATAGGTAGAGACAAAGGTACAAGTAGAGATACTGGTGATGTCAATGGTAGAGTTAGAGGCAGTGGTAGAGTTAGCAGTATAAGCAGAGGTACTGGTAAAGTTAAAAGTAAAGTGGAGGTATTGCTTGAGGTAGCAATAGTGATATAGTGAAAAGTGCTTGTAGAGTTAGGGATATAAACAGGTGTACTAGTAGAGATTGAGGTAGAAGAGATATTGGTGCAGGCAGAGATTCATATAAAGGTATTGGTAATGTCAAAGGTACAGTTAGAGGTACTGGTAGAGTTAAAGGTAGAAGAAGAGGCATTGGTTGAAGTAGTGGTAGAGTTAAGGTATTGGTAGTAACGGTTGGAAGTAACAGTACATGTACTGGTAGAGGTATTGGTAAAGGAAGTGGTGGAATTAAAAGTAGAAGTAAAGGAATTAATTAAATTAAAGGTAGGTAGGAAGGAAGTAGCAGTAGATGTACTGATAGAGGTATTGGTAAAGGAAGTGGTAGAATTAAAGATAGAAGCAGAGGTATTGGTGAGGTTATGATAGTGGTAGAGTTAAAAGTACTGGTTGAGTTAGAGGCAGAAGCAGATGTATTGGATAAAGACAGAGGTACAAGTAGAGGTATTGGTAATGTTAAAGGTAGAGTTAAAGGCAGTGGTAGAGTTAAAGCAGTATAAGCAAAGGTACTGGAAAAAGAAGAGGTAGAGTTAAAGGTAAAGGTAAAAAACTGAAGTATTGTTGAGGTAGTGATAGTGATAGAGTTAAAAGTACACTGTAAAAAATAAAAAACAATTTGTTGATTCAGCTTAAAATAATTTGTTACCCTGCTGCCTTAAAATTTCAGTTAACTAAAGTAAGTTTAGTCAACTTGAAATGTTAAGTTGCGCTAAATAACAACTTAGATATTTGTGTTTGCTAAACTTAACAGATGGGTAAATAACCTAACTGCCTTAAAATTTTAAGTTGATTCAACTCAAATATCTAAGTTGTCACTTAGTATAATTTAACATTTCAAGTTGAATAAACTTTTTTTGAGTTAACTGAACTTAAAATTTTAAGTTGACTCAACAAATTGTTTTTTACAGTGTACTGGCAAAGTTAGGGATAGAAACAGATATAATGGTAGCAACTGAGGTAGAACTTGGGTTGTGTTAATGTCTCTGTTTATCTTCTTCCCTGAGTCTCTCTCGCTTTTTACTTTCGCTTTCATAGTCCCTTCCCATTGGTCCACACCGCTCACCTGGTTTCCGTGTTCCTTTGATGTTACTGACCAGCCCTCCAATCTCATCGGTGCCCAGTGAATAAAAGTGGAAAGAAGACGCCACTTACGAGGCTCTAGACACCTCGACTTCATTCTGTGTGTCATCTTGTGTTATGGCGAATTTGTGTGTGTATATCATTATACATATCCCACTTGTCCATTGTTCATAACTCCATCTGTTTACCTCGTTACTGTGCTCTCATCACATCCCAAGGTTGGAGAAAGAGACAGGCAAGAAAGTCGTGCAACATACATCGTGCACATGTAGGTATTTCACTATATTGCAGTAGACACACTAGTTTAGGGGCAAGCACCAACCCTCGCAGGGTTGTATTTTTATCTTTTGCTAGTTAGTGTAGGGCAGGTAGTGTGTCACGGACATGAAGACTCTCTTTATTTCATGTTTTTTCTTTTGGTAGTTAGGTAAGTGGTTGGGTCGCTAGGTAGATGGTTTTGTTTTTATTTATTTCTTTGATTTGGATGCTGCCCGCATCCCTTCTCCAATTCCCCCCTAGTGTTTCTCAGTTGTCTTTTGTGTTTTCTTGTATCTATCTGTACCTTGTATATATCTGTATATATTATTCATCCTGATTTCTATTTTTGCTATTGGAAATATTTTCCCCATACTTCACTTTGTGTAAAAAAAACACTCGCAGTATGGATCGTCTCTGGCCTTACTCCTCACTTGGTGTGTTTGCAGATGTGAGTTTCTCCCCAATTTATGTTACTCCCCTTTTCCCTTTGACTGACCACCTAGGGTCGTAACAAAAAGGGAGTGGTTGAAGGGGTAGAGTTGGAAGTAACACCTGATGTACTGGTAAAGGTATTGGTAAAGGAAGTAGTAGAATTATAGGTAGAAGTATAGGTATTGGTTGAGGCAGTGATGGTAGAGTTAAAAGTACTGGTAGAGTTATGGGCTGACACAGTTGCTGGTAGAGATAGAAGTGGAAGTAGAGGTATTGGAGGAAGTGGTTCATGTAGAGGTATTCGTAGTGTTAAAGGGACAGTCAGGAGTATGTTATAGTTAAAGACAGAAGAAGAGGTATTGGCTGAGGTACATTAGTGGTAGATTTAAAGCTACTGGTTGGAAGTAACAGTAGATGTACTGGGAAAGGTACTGGTGAAGGTAGTGGTGGAATTAAAGGTAGAAATTAGAGGGATTGGTTGAGGTAGTGACAGTAGTAGAGTGAAAAGTACTGGTATAATTAGAGGTAGCGAAGCAGATGTACTGATAGAGATGTTAGATGTTGTGATATAGGTAGAACCAGAGGTACTGGTTGAGGTAGTGGTACAAGTAGAGGTATTGGTGAGTGTAGTGGTAGAGTTAAAAGTAGAGGTTTTGAATGACACCAATCAGTCGGCCATTGGCAAAAGGCAGGCCATCAGTGAGTAGGGTTACATTTTGTGTCGTTTTCCACACCTTGGTAGTAGTTTGCCCGATTCAGCTTGTTGAACTGGCGTCAGGGCCATCGGTGAGGGTGAGAACTCTGATTGGTTGTTCTAATGTTGCGTTATCTTACCCGAGTATTCCAATACACGAATATGTCCATAACAACATGAGTCGCATAAAATGAAGAAAGTTATCAACATAACTGGTGGTAGTGATAGTGGAAGAGTTATAGATATAAGTAGCAGTACTGGTAGAGGTAGAAGTTGTTAAGGTTAAAGGTAAAGTTAAAATTATAGTTAGTGGCACTGTTTGCATTAGAGAAGGGGTCTCAAAACTCCTGGAGTCCTGGAGGGCCAGGTTGAGGCAAGCTCCAACTTGCCTAAACATACCTGCCTGAAAGTTTCTAGCATGTCTAGCAAGACCTTGATAAGGTGGTTCAGATGTGTTTAATTAGGATTGGAGACACCAGGACACCAGCTCTCCAGGACTGTTTTCAGAGACCGCTGTATTAGAGGGTATAGGTATAGGTAGTGATAAAGATATTGTTAAGGTTGAAGGTAGATTTAAAATCAGAGTTAGTGATATTAATTGCATGATAGGGGTATACAAGTAGAGGTATTCAAAGTTGTAGTGATAGTGGCAGAGATGTAGGTAGTAGTAGAGGTATTGGTAGAGGTAGAAGAATTTGCAGAGGTAGAGGTACTGGTAGAGCTAAAGGTGCTTAGTAGTACCTTACAGCACTACTATGAATCTTTTATGGCTCATTTCCACTGGGCGGTATGGTTCAGTACAGTACAGTATGGTATTGCAATTAGGTCTGTTTCCATTATCAGAAGTTGTAAATGGTACCAAAATATCAAACCGCAAGTCCCACTTTTTTAGGGCACTTCCGTTAGGGTACCTACAGTAGCAGAGTAGTCCAGTACTTTACGGCTGGAGCTAGACTCACTGCAGAACGTTGATTTGTTGACAAAGAATCGTCACTTGCGCGTGCTAAAAGGGCTAAGAAGCATTTCCTTTACTCATTTCACATCGCTGCTCATGCGTGTTGGGCTTTCTTTTTACATCAGAGTGTGCAAACACAAAAAAATATAACAACGTATTTTATATTTCAATATTTTTACACACATACACACAGACAACGTTGTGCTTTCGTCTTCGCACGAGAATGATGTTGATCGCTACTTTGACAACCCTTCCACTTGACACTTCACTCCATTTCACCTCTTTCAATATTTTATTTATAAAAAAGCTTGTCCAAATTGTGCCACTGCTATTCCTGCTGCGTCTGTCTTTGGCTCTCGGCCAAATTTGATTTGTGTTTTCTATGGAAAATGCAAATACTCCATGGCACGACTTTTCATGCATAGTGCTAATATGCAAATCACTCAGTTCAGTTCCATCAAATAATGTTAAAACCAAAAGTCTATAAAAGTAAGTAATTTAATGAAATTTTCAAGAATGCAAATCCAAGGCTGTATGGAGCGCAGGTTCTCTGCGAGCATTAAGCTGCGTTACGTTGGGCCCCTTTATCTTAATAGCTGATCTGAGTGCAGCGAGTGAGGGCCTCTCAGCCTAATCAAAGCTTTGCTTCCCGTACCGTGGCTTTCTGCAGTGACCAACTCTGAATTAACACTCCAGTGCACCCAAATATGACCGCTTCACCATTGATATGTGCAGTTAATTATATTCAAATGACTATTAAAGAACCTGCTCTCTCTTCCTCTTTTGGCTTCTATCACAATGCCAGCAGCCCATCTGAATAGTCTCTGGATTACAGCCCTTGTGTTCTGTAAAATATATGAAAATTTCACGCAGCCAAACTTCCGCAGATAAATCTGCATTAAACAACTTAATGGATGCAAGAATTCGGTAATGTTGGTTTTGATTTATCACCTTATGGGGAAATGATTTATGGCTTTATGGACTTCGACAAGCAAGGTATCAAGTGCGGCATGTTCTTCTGCAGAGTTTTATTATCAGCAATCCATCCTGATAAGTTTTTTGTAAGTATCTCTGTGTGTATATTTGTATTGAAATGATCTCTTACAGTAATATATTTATTTTTATAGAGCAGGGAATACAGATGTGTTCACGGATGTGCTGTTTACATACTCTTTCAAAGATCTTTGTCAAAACCTTATCAAAATGAGAAGGATATACATTATTTTAAGCCATTAAACTTCAATTGGAATGATTTAAAGTAGCTCAGTATAGTGATCAACTGAATATCTGATTTTTTTTGCATTCTTGAGAGCGGGGTTAGAGGTAAATTGCAAAGTGGGTGTATAATTACATCATTTAAATGGACATTATTTTAGCCTGAGTTAAACAAGTCAGTGGAGCAGAAAATTGTCCCGTTTCCTCCAAATACGCCAAACACACACACACACACACACACACACACTTACACACACACACACACACACACAATTCAGGAAATACTTTGTAATGTAATTGTACAATTCTTCAACGGAAGATTTGTCATTTTTACAAGAAATATTTCAAATGTTCTGAACATCTGTGAGCGGTCACCACCATTTACTTTACTTCACAAACTGCTAAGAAGAAAAACAAATAACAGACTCTAACAGTCAACTGTACATATCTCTTGAATAGCATTAAGCTGTGGTCATGAATCCTCTGAGAAATAGAAGCGACTAACAATTATTTTTATGCTGCTGTGAAATCACCTTCCATAATTTGACCATGTTCATATCTAAGATGGAGGATTGTGTTATAGTTGGTGAAAATGCTATTGTGTTTGTTTAAGGTGACCTTGGTTTAGAGCTCTTCAATGTCAGACATTTTCCATGGTGAATAAGTACTGCACAAAGAGCTATGTGCTCCTTATATCTGCTGTAAGGAATGGTTTGGCTGATAAAGATTCATCAGTGTGTATTGAAAGTGTGTTTGCATATGAGTACATCAATAAAGAGAAATCTACAATATGCTGAAACTGCTTTCCAAGTTTCAAGCCTCTTATAGTTTAGAAATAACCTACAGTAGTTAGCCACACTACAAACTGTTTACCTGAAAGTAGAAATGCTATTTTAAGGGTTTAAGCTTTCGCTTATCTTCAGAACACAAATTAAGATATTTTTGATGAAATGCAAGAGATTTCTAACCCTGCATAGACAGCAATGCAACGAAAAATAGTAAAAACATTGTTAAAATACCAGTGGTTCAACCGTTATGTTATGAAGCTACAACAATACTTTTTGTGTGGAAAGAAAACAAAAATAACACACAAAAAAGTATTCTTATAGCTTCATATTGTTACAATTGAACCACTGATGTCACATCGACTCACATCTTACTACACTGTAAAAACAATAAAACAATTTGTTGAGTCAACATAAAATCATTTGTTAGCCTGCTTGCCTTAAAAATTAAAAGGGGTCATCGGATGCTAAGTTCACTTTTACATGTTCTAGTGGTGACATCTTTTACAGAGCTCATTTGCATTTAAAGCAGCCTCAACCAGAATGAGATGATTTTTGCAGAGTTGATTTTGGCAAGGTAAAAAGGGTGTTGTTTTACAAAACCATTGAGAATTTTTAACCAAAGTATATTATAGACTTTTCATTAAGACCCTAAAGAATCATATCAACTTGTGGAAAATGGGCATCCATTTAAGTTATGGCCCCTTTAAGTTCAGTCAACTAAAATAAGTTTAATCAACTTAAAATGTTAAGTTGTACTAAGTGACAATTTATATATTTGAGTTGACTAAACTAAAAATTTGGTTTGTTAAATTTAAAAGCTGATCCACCCTGCCTTAAAATTTCAAGTTGAATATCCTTTTTTTGAGTTGACTGAACTTAAAATTTTAAGGCAGGGTGGAAACAAATTATTTTAAGTTGACTCAACAAATTGTTTATTACAGTGTACTTTTTGTGGTAGTTGTGTTGTGTCTATGCAGGGTCATAAAGCTCTCAGATTTTATCAAAAATATCTTAAATTGTTTTTAAAAAATGAACGAAGGTCTTACTGGTTTGGAACGACATAAGGGTGAGTAATGACAGATTTTTCATTTTTAGGTGAACTAACCCTTTAACGCCACAAGTTCTAGATATGTATTATCATCTTCAGTTGCAGGTCTTCAGCAGAAACAGAGCAACTGAAGGTTTTACAGTATGAAAATGTTGTCCAAAGACCTTCAGGCTTCTCAGTCCAAGACAAATGACAGTGGTCGACAAATTACAGATTCCAGTGCATTCCAGTTCCAGAGGACTTCAGTGGAAGAGCTGCTGTGCAGAATCTGAGCTGTCAAGCAGCAATCAAAGCTCAATTCAAACTCAACACTCAAACCAATCAACGCAAGGTGACTTTCTGGTAATCCATACGAGTATCGGGCAAGAAGCTGCGCTCTGTACTTTGATCAGGTTTCCAATACAATACGTGCTTGGGCCAGGATGGGCATTGGTGGGACTGTCTTGAGGAGATGCCTGTTGTGTAAATGACAGCAGACAGACGCTATGACAAGCATCTGAGACTCACTGTCCCTTTAACAGCTCAGATGGAACAACTGTCAATTCCCCCTCGCGTCGACTCTCTTCGAGCGGGATGTTTCCATCTAAGCTTGGAGGGAGCTCACGAACAGTGTATTGACCTTGAGTGGCTCGCATTGATTTCCGGTTCTGACACACAGATGAGGGGAGGAATGTGGAGGTGGGGGTTTCTTACATGGCCGCCAGCCTGTAGGTGTGATTGGGAACAGATTTCCCAAATTCCGATACGGCGCCACCTGCCTGAGATGATGGATCGCTCTCTGGTATCCCATCAATCCTCACCTGCAGGAGAGAGGGTGACACCTGTGAGAAATTTATCATCATATACGACACTGCCGCAACCGGCCAATCACAGCGAAGCTGTGCATGCTAAGCCCCGCCCAATAGGAAGGCCAGGAGGATTCTTTTAAAACCAGATTTATAAGGTAGTGTGACATTGTTGTGTACAGTATGTGTGTTGACACAATTGACAATATATACTTACATGAAAATGTAACAAATAATACTAGTTATTATATGTATTATACAATTGTACTGTAATTAATGATATGGCTTTACCTAATCTACATTAAATTTCTTTTCCATTATACACCAAAAAGTGCAAAAATAATAAAAAGGGTAGTTAATACACTAATTTAATTATCTCGTTTCCTCTCCCAAGATTTTATGGATAGTTAAAAACCTTATGCGTTTTTTACGACTCTGGGAAGTCAAGTGTGTACTACCTCTCAATTCACTCAACGCCTTGCGTCTATCCACCTACGACTGGCCAACTGCGAAAATGAACAAGCTTCAACATGCAACCAGTCCCTCATATGAAGAACATGTTAATTGTTTCTCAAGTAAGGGATTGAGTTTGTGACCAATTCCTAGTCCTCCATGAGCACAAGCTCTCTAGCTAAAGCCTTCTACCTTCGGTCCGTGCCAAGAGAGCTGATTCACACAATGCTGCATTGAGATTTCAGCTTCTGTAAGACTCGATGGCGACTGGCTGTTGTAATCCTCCTCCACCTCATTTCATTAGCCAAGAGGACTAAAGCGATTAACAACACACAGGCCAAACTGAAGAAGGAAGAAAAGCACACAAAATGCCTAAAAATACAAGGTGCTTTGAACACATACACTACTCTGCCTCGCTTTCGCTCTCTCGTCTCTGAACCGTCTTTTAGCCAAATCCCAGGATTAGGTGCCATCAAAGAGTGAGAAGTATTACAAATCGATTTTCATAATGGACTATTGTTCTCCTCTGAGTCAAACTTTGGAGCTGGACTCGCACTGCAGAAAAAAAATTAACTTAATGTGCAAAACAGTCGCTTCTGGCAGATCTATGTACTGTAGATTGCAGCTAATCAGTTAAAAAGTAAACACTGTTTTCCGGTATTGTCTGTAACACTAGATTCATAGACGTCTGATTAGCACTTAGCGTGATGATTTCAAACTTCCCCTAAATTGTCTCAGACTCCGTAAGTAGCTCTACTGATGCGGGTAAAAGGCTGTCGACGGAGCTGAAAAGCCTGGCGTTCTCGTTTTGGCAGGGTAGTTTTTAATATTACTGATCTGAATAATAGTGGATTCTGAATGCTTTTTACCACACAGCCAATTGAGTTTAATGTAGTCAATCATAGATTAGCACAAGCCTTTTCATTTCACCCTTACATTTGTGCACGGCGGATGTTTTAGTAATAAAGCGACTTCACAAGAAAGAGTAAAATATCCGTTTGATTCATTCATACATGTAGCTAATAAATCAGCTCAGGGTTTCTCCATTTTTTAACCTTTGTAGAAATAAACAATTTTTTAAAAATGAACCTGTACTTTTTTTCAACAGTAAAACCTTTTTGTGTATATGGAAGGCCAAGAAGAAGAAGTGGCTACCATATTTCTTCATGAGAGCAAACACTTCCAGCTGAATCCAGTTCTGGAATGACCTGTCAAGGGAAATGAGGACGAATAGTTTAAGCTCAGTGTGGGACACAAATCCTTCAACCGTCAACCTGCTCGCTAACTCCAAAGTTAGCAGTAACACAGAGCCACCACTATGCACTTGTGAAATGGCGAACTGTTTCTAACTGTTCTTACCTTTCTGCTGCTACAACCTTTGGTGAGAACTGTTGTTACTCCCACCTTTCTTGATGAAGAAATGCTGTTGTAGCCCAATACATTATGGTAAGTATGTTTAGTATCACAAGCTAATTCAAATGTGAATGTTTTTTGTGTGTGTGTGTGTGTGTGTGTGTGTTATATATACACACACACAAAATAACACATAAGGTTGAATTGTCCTGAATAAGATAGTGACACTTGTACTGTTCCGGGTCAAAACTGACCACATTGGATATTAATTGAAGCAAATTTCATCTACCAGAAACGTTTGGTACTGCGCCCAAGCAAAATTTTACTAAAAGCTCATTTTTTGAAATATCACCTTAAAATTTGAAACACAACTTGTTAGATTTATAGCTTTGATTTTCTTAGTTTTACAGTAAAACATTGCATTCTAAAAGGCACTCTAGAAATGCAGTGCTCAAGTTAAAATAAGTTCAACTTATTAGGTTAATAAGTTCCACTTAAGTTTAATTCTGTGTGAATGATTCTTAAAGGGAACCCTAGGTATAAAGACTGTATGTCTTTTACTGAAATATGTAGTTGAAAACCCTTTAAATGTTTCTTTTATTTAAAAAAAATCTACATTGTTTTATACATATTTTGGACTATGAGGGGTGCCATTATTTTGATGATGTAAAATGGTTGCATTCATGAGCTACTGGCATTACCTGTTGCTATTTTTGCCGCAACACAGCTCGGAAAAATAAAATACGCTAACACTTTATTTAGATAGTCCACTTTAAACATTCTACTAACAGTAAGTAACTTTGCAGCTGCATGTCAACTAGTCATTAGGTTATTAGTAGACTGTCTGCTTAATATCTTCTAACACTCCTCTAAACTTTGCAATTATGTCAACTTATTCTATTAAACCTAAACCTAACCTAACAGTCTGCTCTGAGAGTTAGTAGACATGTAGTTGCAAATAATTGAGAAATAGTTGACATGTAGTTGCAAAGTTACTTATAGTTAGTAGAATGTCTAAAGTGAACTATCAAAATAAAGTGTAACCTAAAATACTGATACAGTGCCACATTGTGCAGTGTTTATTGTAATTTTCAGTCGAATGGCGACAAGAAATGCAATGTAAGTCTTCATTGCTTTTTCCTAGCAATAAGAAGAAGAGAAAAGAATGGGAAGATTCCTGAGGACGAATAAAACTTCCTAAAGACACGTCTTTGTTCTCTATACTTTAGCCCTGATGTCTTTGAGGCTTTAGTAGACCACAGCTACTGAAAGAGCTTACAAATGGCAGAGATAACAAATGCTAGATGCCATCCTGACAGGATGTAAACATGTCGACACTTGTCATGAAGCCGCAGGCACTGAAGGAGTTTCTCAGTGTGGATTTCACTCGATATCCGGGGTATTTAGACTCCTTGTGAGGGCATTTGGTTTACACAGGGTAGACAAGAATGTCTCCTAAACGATTGAGGTGTTTTGTTGTTGGATGTAATAATGAACATGGCAGTCATCATTTACTCCCGACATCTGAGCGCTTAAGATGCAGAGGATTACTTTTGTTTATGAAGGGAATGCACCCCCGATCTGCCTAAATGCATCTATGTTCGCGCGAATCATTCATGATACAGTTTCACCTACAGAAGAAGTGAGTGTAAGGGTTTTTATGAATCTTTGGAAATTGCCTTTCCTAATAATTTTCTAGTTAGCAAGTTCTGCGGCTAAAGTTTAGAGAACTGCTCATTACCTTACAGAAGAGAGGGGTGTGGTGAGCAGAGCTCATTAGCATTTAAAGGGACATGCACCAAAACGGCTCACTGTGAACAGAGCTGTTTTTGACAAGGTAAAAATGGTCTTGTTTTACACTACCATTAAGAAATTTTAACCAAAGTATGTTATAGACTTTTCATTAAGACTCTAAAGAATCATATCAACTTGCGGAAAATGGGCTTCTGATGACCCCTTTAAGCCTACGCTTAAATCCATCGCCACATAGCATAGCTCTTTCAGTAGCTGTGGTCGTCATATCAGTATTTTATTTTGTTGTGGCAAAAATAGCAACAGTGCCAGCAGTTCACTGAGTGCAACCATTTTACATGATCCCTATAATGGGGCCTCCATAGTCCAAAATATGTATAATATGTATATGTATAATCCACTATGTGGATTTTTAAATAACGTAAATCTTTAATGCGCTTTCTTCTGCATATTTCAGTGAGAGACATCATTTACGTTATATTAAGCCACAGTAGTCTTAATACCCCGTGGATGCCTTTAAACTGGTATTAGCTGGTTCAGACCAACCTCATGAGGAAGTGTAACTATTTTACACGCTGGTAATTACATATGAATTAGTATAATGTGATGCATGCGGAAACGTGCTATTTATATATATATATAAAAAGAAAAAAGCATGAAAGATTTACTGCTAAACACAACCTTCAGTGGCTTAAGCAGATTGTACAAAAACAAATGAGATGCATACGAATTAGCCACTAGTTTGCCAAAATGTACAATAGTTATGAAGTGCTAGTATCGCTACAAAACATGACATCTCAAAACAATTTTCACAGTTGCGTGCCACAAAATATATAAGCTAGTGACTAAAACTGGCTCCACTGAGATTATTCCAAAGACCTTCATTCTGTCAGCATTTACAGCGGCCCTCATTGACAGAGGAGTAATTTGAACTCCATGTCCCAGGGGTCCACTCTTTTACTTCCTGCTCCAGGAATAAGCAGCGTATCGATTAGTTATCAGCCAGTAATTGGGCCACGATCTCTCTCTCCCTCTCTCTCTCTTTTCCTTCCCTTCGCTCTTGCTCTCCTTCTGTCTCCCCCTGAGATGTGTGATGGCCATGAAGAGCAACGGATATCCCCACTGATGCTGATAAATATCCCGCTGAACAAAAGATCCTCCCCAAACAGCTGTTACATCCCACTTATGACTCCTGTTCTATCTCTCGTCACATTTGTACACATATCCCAGTTTCAAAACATTGGGACAACGGTGGCTAACAGTCTTTTTTCATTGAAGCAGTAAAGAGAGCAGTGAAAATGAGAGAAATCTACAAGTGAGTGGATTTTGGTGAAATATGGGACCGGCATTTATGCAGCCCTTCAATAACTTATGTGAATGGATTTTTTTAATAACAGTGTGAAACAATAAAATCTATCCAAAACATAAAAGAATTAAAAAAAAAAAAAACGCTCTGGGTATCCTGGTGGGAGGGATTAACCATTTCAATGAATTATAATTTTTAATAATATTTTATTTAAAATAACCCATGTTGTCATTCTGAAACACACACATTACATCATGTGAACTGGGAGGCTATGATAGGAGGCTAAAAGTCTGTGTGAAATGGCACGAGCATTAAAAATGTTGTGACTGATTTATTCTTAATGTTTATTTATCCAGAGTTGGGATTTAGACATTTTGAGAGCCTGAAAAGGAAATGAGGCAGATAAAACGAGCACATGCACGTGTGAACTCTTCCCAGAATAATCCCTGCCGTGAACCAACTAGACGCAACATGCCAAAAGAGCCATTTACTTCCCAGACAAACGACTTTCCGAAGCCAGCGCTGCTCCTTGACTCTTCTTTAAAACCACATTTGACAAGGATCTCATTTTGCTGCTCAATATTGCCATCATCAAACAGTCAGCTGCTTTAACCAACCTGTTCATCATTTCAACATCACTACACCACTGCGGCTCAATTACCCAGTTGAAGACACTTAACTCTAGACAACACTAGGTTCTTATATGGTTCTTTAAAATCAGTATCAGTTTCTGGGGCTTTGAAGCACTGTTAACGATAACTTTAGCAAGAAGGAAGGAAGCAGAGTTTCTGAATCAACATCCATGTTTAGTTTTTGGAATAACATTTAAATAAATCAGTCAGTCATACAAATTGTAAGGCTTGAGTTGAATTTTAGAACTTTGAGAACTTTTTTGAATTTGAGAACTTTAGAATCTTTGTTAGTTTGGGTTTATGGCATACAATTGAGGTCAAAAGTTTACATACACCTTGCAGAATCTGCAAAATGTTAACTATTTTACCAAAATAAGAGGGATTGTACAGAATGCATGCTATTTTTTTATTTCGTACTGATCTAAACATATTTTACATAAAAGATTTTTTTTTTTACATGTAGTCCACAAGTAAAACAATTATGAAGTTCAAAAGTTTACATACCCTTGATTCTTAAAGGGGTCATCGGATGCTAAGTTCACTTTTTCATGTTGTTTGAACATTAATGTGTGTTGGCAGTGTATGTACAAATCTACCCTATAATGATAAAAATCTATGCAGTGGTTTTTAATTAATCTGTAAAAATAATATCCCCTTTTTCAAATCAAGCCGTTCTCAGATGCCTGTCCGTGTGCCGTCACACCCACAGAGGACACTCCCACAATAGTTGATTGACATGAGCTCTTACCTTAGACCAGCTGTCACAGTCCAGTAACTTTCCATGTTTCGATGCCGGAGCAGGGATGTAAGTTAGACAAGAAATCTCAGATTAAGCGATTGAGGTGTTGTGTTGCTGGATGTAATAATGAACATAGTGGTCGTCATTTACTCCCGACATCTGAGCAGCTGAAGATGCAGTGGATTACATTTGTTTGTGAAGGGAATGCGCCTCCTGATCTACATATATCCGTCTATCTTCGGGCGAATCATTCATGATCCAGCTTCACTTACAGCAGAAGTGAGTATAAGCGTTTTTTATGAATCTTTGCGATCGCCTTTCCTTATAACGTGGTAGTTAGCAAGTTTAGCGGCTAAACGTGGCTAAATGCGGCAAATGTAAATAAGACAGTCTTTTCACAGCGAGAAGAGAGGGGCGGGGCGAGCAGAGCTCATTTGCATTTAAAGGAACAACCCCCAAGAATGAGATGATTTTTGCAGAGCTCATTTTGACAAGGTAAAAAGGGTGTTGTTTTACAAAACCATTGAGAATTTTGAATCAAAGTATATTAGAGACTTTTCATTAAGACCCTAAAGAATCATATCAACTTGTGGAAAATGGGCATCTGATGACCCCTTTAATACTGCATTGTTACCTGAAAGATCTTGTCTGAAAGTTTCTTGTTTGTCCTGAACAGTTAAACTGCCTGCTGTTCTTCAGAAAAATCCACAGGACAACTGAGGGACTCATATGCAACTATTACAGAAGGTTCAAACACTCACTGATGCTCCAGAAGGAAACACAATCCATTAAGAGTCGGGAGGTAAAAACTTTTTGAATTTGAAGATCAAGGTAAATTTAACTTTTGTCCTCTAGGTAACATAGTAAATTACTTTGGTAGCTTCTGAAGGGCATTACTAAATGAAAAACAAAACATGATATTTAAGCAAAATAAGAAAAATGTAGACATCTTCATTCTGTTCAAAAGTTTTCACCCCCTGGCTCTCTGCATTGTGTTTCCTTCTGGAGCATCAGTGAGTGTTTGAACCTTCTGTAATAGTTGCATATGAGTCCCTCAGTCGTTCTCAGTGTGAAAAGATGGATCTCAAAATCATAGTCATTGTTGGAAGGGGTTCAAATACACAAAAATGCTAAAAAACCAAATAATTTGTGGGACCTGAAGGATTTTTCTGAAGAACAGCAGCAGTTTAACTGTTCAGGACAAACAAGGGACTCATGAACAACTGTCACTAAACAAAAAAACACAGCTGTGGATCATTCAGGAACAACACAGTATTAAGAATCAAGTGTATGTAAACTTTTGAACGGGGTCATTCTTATAAATTCAACTTTTATTTTCTTATTCAAATATCTTATTTAGGTCAGTACTAAATAAAAGAATACTTTGTTCAATCCCTTTTTATTGTGGTAAAATAATTAACATTTTGCAGATTTTGCAAGGTGTATGTAAACTTTTGACCTTACTTCACAGGTGTACATCCAACATGTGCAATCGATCAAACATGACCCACATATGTGTAAGCGTAAAAAAATCACATAGATTCTGATGTTCTCAGACTGGTTTCAGGCCTAATTCATACAGTATGTGGAAATAAATCTGATATGAATCAGATATGTGCATTTGCATCTTCCATGTAAGCAGACAGGTTGTTTACTCCTGTCAACGTCCTACATCACCTATGTCAACTCATGTGGACTCGTTTCCAGGTCAGTACCAGCAGTGTTGCCAATTCTCCGGGTTTCCTGCAGAATAGGGCTTATTTTATACTGTTGCTGCAGGTTGTTTTTTAGTCTGTAGGATAAAGCAATCTTCCCGCTTCACCATTTCAATGAAGGAGGACCTCCACAGGATGGGAAAACCACAGAAAATCACGAAGGGGAAAGTTTTGAATAGCAGTTGGATTGATTTTGTTTTGCAGACATGGCAACCTGTGCAGATGTCAGATATGGACACTATTAAAAGATAGGTCGTCAAAAAAAAAAAATAAATAAATAAAATAGATATAGTCACCAAATCTGGGCATCAAGGGCATTAGGACCTGCAATGTAACAGCAACCTAAGACTTACTCTATTCATATTGGAATTGGTGACTTGTAATAGAGTCATTTTCACTGTAAGGTATCTGTACTTTTACTCAAGAATGGTTTTCAGGTACTCTTTACACCTCAGAGAGTTTAGCTCCAGTCCTAATGAAACAAGTGAACCACCTAATCAAGGTCTTCAGACTCACTAGAATAGGGGTGTCCAACCCTGCTCTGGAGAGTAACTGTTAGACGTCTCAGACGTCACACCCACAGGCCATTGGCTTAAAACATGTCCTGAGTTTTACACACCAGTCTGTTATTCTGGGGACATTTCCACACCCCGAAACATGACGTGGCACAAAACAAAACATGATTGGTTGATTTACCTGTCAGTCATATGGCCTCCTGGCCAGGCCTTGGCCAATCAAAGCTGTCAAGGTTTCCACGCAAGACTACCATCCTGCAGATTTCCGCTCCAAACCCAGTCAACACACCTTAAACAGCTAATCAAGGTGTTCAGGGCTACTTCATAACTACAGACAGGTGTGTTCGAGCAGGGTTGGAACTGAAGTCTGCAGGACGGTAGCTCTCCAGGAGCAGGATTGGACATCCCTGTCCTACTTGGTAAATTGCATGAAAAGCTGTCCGTGGATGGTTTTCTAATGAACTAGAAAATAGTTTTTCCTACACCATCAGTCTGTACAGCCTCTTTTAGAATCTCTTAAGACCTGTTATGCGTTCATAAACCCAACCCACACAGCTCTCGAGAAGTTGATTCAAATATAAATTTCCACAATGCAGTTTATACATACATTTGTCTCCAATTATGCAAGCCCACCATACTGAAAAGACCCTAAATCATCTCTGCATGTCTTACATAATCCATAAATAATGGCTTTGTGTATGTTTACACCCCGCTGCGTGATATGATTCATATCTCGCATTGTTGCCGCCGTTGTTCACAGTCCTGTCCGCGTTTTAAATGACCGCTCAGATGGCCGATGGGGGAGTATTTGAGGGCTGACACAAATGCATTTGCGGATTGTATATCTCCCCTGTTTATGTGTGCTGTTACAGTCTCACATGCTCGCAGGTGATAGATGGCCGCCACGTGGCCACACATGCTGAGCTCGGCCATGTGTTGACGCAGCGCTTACAAGAGTCTTTACGAGGATATGGATGAGATTTGTGAACTGACCAAGGAACAAGTGTGTGCCGTTTAGTGTCCAAATGAACAAGATTACAATAATGGTGGAAAGGTAACTCTAATTTAAAACTAAAACGGGTCCCTTCTCTACCTTTTAAAGGTCTGAATTAGTTATTTATGTCTTTATGCAAATGTGTCTTGGAGCTGGAGACAAATCAAGGGTTCTTGTAGAAGAAATGGATCTTATTTCTCTCCAAGAAGTGTTTATAAAATAGTTACGAATTGTCAAGAGACGTTTCAGCTTGTCAAGCTTGGAGACCAGCAAACCAGCTTAGGCTGGTTTAAGAGGTTTGTTTGTTTTCCCTAAAGGTTTGCTTATCTTCATGTCAGTGAAGTGAAATGATGTGTGATGTATATTAAATTGGGATAATTTCAACAATTACAAATTACAGGCTTTACTAAAGACTTGTTGTGATCCGAAAGACGCACCCTCTACTCTCTCTCTATATATCACTCTGTCTATCTCCACCCTAGACCACATTTCTGCCACTTTTTGGGATCACTGCCATCTCTCAGAGTCATATCTCAGTATCTAATCTGGAGCTGGTCCAAACTCCTCTGGCCAATCAGGAGCGGCAGTGTAAGAGGAGCTAAAGCACTAAAGTGGCTGCCACAAAACACATTTTCTCCACAAAAAAACAGCAGAGGATCCAGAGAGCAGATGCAGGAGTGCCGAAACCCAAGAGCTCCACAGGCTTTGCCTTCAGGGACTCTGTGGTTCACACACACACACAGACACACACAGAGGCTGGACGGGACCCAAACATCAGTCATTCATGTTCAGACATCAGTGTATCTGTCTAAACCATCTGCAGTGAGTGTATGTGTGTGATTTTGTGTAGGCGTGGCTGTATGTAGTTCAGCTTGCTGAAACTAGAACCTACTGTTGCTGCTTTACATGTCAATCAACATCTGTGGGAATTCACTTTTTGCACCACATTTTCATATCAATGAACCCAACTCTGCATACACTCACACACACACACACACACACACAGTGGATGAAATCTTTTTCCCAGTGGGCCGAGTCTCATTTTAAAATGCCCTCGATGGCAGCGGGCCAAACAGGGTCTCTTATGGCTAGTCTGAGCGAAAAATCACTCGTAACGTTTCAGGAACATTAATGTAATGCCAGCAGCTGCCAAATGCTATTTTAGCCCACTATTTATTACACAAACTTGCTACTTTCACAGCCTCATGGCTTCAGCAGGGTTTTGCCCAGGCATTTCCCTTTACTGCATGTTTCAGAATTGACAAACGCTCTCTATATCTCATTTGTTGCAAAGAATATATTTATTTTATATTCTTATATTTATATATTTATATGTAATACATATAATGCATGTATTTATTTTATTCATATCTAAAGGGATCATTCGATGCCCATTTTCCACAGTTGGTATGATTCTTATGATATGGGTCTTAATGAAAAGTCTATAACATACTTTGGTTAAAATGTCTTAATGGTAGTGTAAAACAACACCTTTTTACCTTGTCACAGTGAGCCATTTCGTTGCATGTCCCTTTGCTAATGCTAATGAGTTCTGCTCACCCCGCCCCTCTTTTCCGTGGGGTGAGCAGTTCTCTCTGAGACTATATTTACTAACTAGCATTATTAGGAAAGATGATTTGCAAAGATTCATAAAAATCCCTTCTACTCACTTCTTCTGTAGGTGAAGCTCAATCACAAAAGATTCAAGTGAACAAAAGCAAAAGCTCTTCAAAAACAAAAGTAATCCTTTGCGTCATCAGCGACTCAGATGTTGAGAGTAAATGATGACTGCTATGTTCAATATTACATCCAACAATAAAACACCTCAATCGCTTAGGAGACATTCTTGTCTACCCCTGCTCCGACATTGAAACAATGGCGGACAGTTTATAGTTCACTCAGGGTGGGTCTAAGGTAAGACGACAATGTCAATCAACAATTGTGGGAGCTGCCTTGGCTGTAGGAGCAGCCTGTGTGGCATCATGCAATGACCCTTTAAATGGGTCATTAACTAAGAAATGAAAATTCCCTTGACCTTATGACATTTATAGGGGGGAATAGGATGCTAAGTACACTTTTACATGTTGTTTGAACATTAATGTGTGTTGGCAGTGTATGTACAAATCTACCCTATAATGATAAAAATCCATGCAGTGGTTTTTAATTAATCAGTAAAAATAATATCCCCTTTTTCAAATCGAGCCATTCTCAGACGCCTGTCGTTGTGGCATCACACAGACAGAGGCCGCTCCCACGATAGTTGATTGACATGAGCGTCTTACCTCAGATCAGCTGTAACAGTCCGACCTCTTTGTTTCGATGCTGGAGCAGGGGTGTAAGTTAGACAACAATATCTCCAATTGAGCGATTGAGGTGTTGTGTTGCTGGATGTAATAATGAACATAGTGGTCGTCATTTACTCCCGACATCTGAGCCGCTGAAGATGCAGTGGATTACGTTTGTTTGTGAAGGGAATGTGCCTTCCGATCTACATATATCCGTCTATGTTCACGCGAATCATTCATGATCCAGCTTCACTTACAGCAGAAGTGAGTATAAGGGGTTTTTTTTAATGAATCTTTGCGATCGCCTTTCCTAATAATGTGCTAGTTAGCAAGTTTAGCGGCTAAAGTAAACAGGCTCGTCACTCCACAGAGTGAAGAGAGGGGCGGGCCGAGCAGTGCTCATTTGCATTTAAAGCAGCCTTGACCAGAATGAGATGATTTTTGCAGAGCTGATTTTGGCAATGTAAAAAGGGTGTTGTTTTACACAACCATTGAGAATTTTTAACCAAAGTATATTACAGATTTTTCATTAAGACCCTAAAGAATCATATCAGCTTGTGGAAAATGGGCATCCGATGACCCCTTTAAGACATTACTGTACTATAAAAACATCCTGTACGTTTCAGAACCCAAAACTTTGTTGTTACTCTAAAAACAGCTTATATTGAAGGCAGTCTGCCAAAACGACAGCTTTTGGAATGTTTTCCACAGTGGTGTAACAGTGTGGATAAGCGCTACCTCCACAGAAGAAGATCGACATTGCTGCCTGTTTAGCCCCGCCCACCGTTTTGTGCATAGTGTTTACCAGAGAGGTGAACGCACAGGTCTACGCAGAAACCAAACAATAAAGATGAGTCTAAAAACAACAGGATGCTGTGCAGTGTCAATTTGTGGAAAATAAAAAAAGTTTTTTGCATTTGCATTGCCTTCCTTCTGATCCCAACATTAAGAAAAAGTGGATCAACTTTATTTTTAATGAAAGTCCAGACTGCATCAGTAGGAACTCGATCCTTTGTTTACTGCATTTTACCACGGATTCATTAACAATTACCTATAGCGTCAGTGAAGCAATGCTTGTTCCCTTCTCTCAGCGAACCAAGGTTACATCAGTAACCAGATCGACACAATTCAACACAGGATATTCAAAAAGATTGAAACTAAAATATGATGCTGTGCCGACTATATTTGGATCCAACAGTGATGTTACAGCAAAAGCGTGAGTAGCTGTTTTCATTACATGCTTACTAGTGCTTTGTCTGTTCTTACAGATCAGTTGAAATGTACTGAGTTATTTATATGTTTTTGTGAATGAATGTATGCTGTTAGCCAGTCATAGCAGTGGGCATTTACTATGAGTCTACAATCTGCCACACCTATGAGGGGGGTTAAAAACAGGACAGAAAATAGCTTATTACTTCTAAATTATGTTGTGCTTTGATGTGAAACTCTTGATAACATTATAAGTGGACCTCAGTGTATGGTAACCCCAAAAAAAAAACACAAATGCAGTTCATGACCACTTTAAAAATTCATAACCAATTAAAGCTGCAAGCAGCATTGAAAGGGCCCTCGCACCCAGGATCACCTCCACCCGGTGGCTTTAGGAAAACAGCAAACGGTGAGCAATATGCATTTAAAGTGGTAAATATAGAAGGAACATGTCAAAGTCATTTATATGTGCCAAACTTCCTGCTGCCAGCTGGTGGCACTATGACTATAACTGAATATTGGCATGTAGATGTGTTCAGGCCAGCACTTTTATCAAAATGTGAAGTTTGGTGCTGATTGAACATGATATGTTTAAGTTACTGTAAAATAAGGCATTTCCTGTTGCCAGCAGGTGGCACTATAATTATAACTGAATATCGGCCTTTAGATGTGTTCAGGCCAAGACTGATTTATTGAACATGTGAAGTTTGGGGCACATCAGACATTGTACAACAACATCTATTCCCATTGCAAAACATCGAACTTTGTCACGCCACCATAGACACACCCTTTAATGAAAACTCAAGATCTTCACAATTTAACATCGAAAAGGAGTTTAGATTAGACTGACCAAATATAATGTTGATCTCATTAAATCTCTAGGAGGAGTTTTTTACAGTGTAAAAAAATGTCACTTTCTTTTGCCAGCAGGTGGCACTATAACTATAACTGAACTGGACTTCGTACCAGGGGACTTTTTTGTAGGTATTGGTGTGTTACATGTGCCTACCGAATTTCGTACTATGTGAAACATAGCTCGAGGGGCACTTCGTAAAAATTTTATAGGTAGTGCTATCAAGCCATTTTGGCACACCCATTTCTGAAACCCATATCAGATTTTCACCACTTTTGGCGTGTGTGCAGTTTCATGAGTTTTCAAGCATGTTTAGGCGATTCATTTTGGAGAAGAAAAAGAATCTGAGCAAATAGTGTCCTCACACCACCGATGTTCGGGCCCTAATGACACTATTTTATTGAAAAGTATGTTTATACAACATCACACTTAATGTTTAATTTATGTCTCCATCATGTAAGTTTATTTCTTTCAGGTCCACACACTTGGTACTACTGAAAATTACATATATCATGTTAAAGTGTAGTGCATTAAGATTCAGGAAAGAAAACAAAATGGCATGTAATAAAAATGTTTGGCGTTAACCCATACAACATATTTAATAACTCTCAAAACGTCTAGTTCTAGTTCATAAGTGCAATTCGATGTCTGGCTGAGACTTGTAGGAAGATGCTGGACTTCAGAAGACTTAACTTTTAACATATTCAAAATAATTATTTTGCTAGTGCTAGGAAGTTTCAATAAAATCAGCTCACTGAATAAATCAGTGGCGGCAGCTGTTGCATAACTCTTGGCAGAGTGCTATAATATAAACTACTACCTGACAATTCTAATAAACACATGATGCATGCAAAAATCTGCATATTTTTCTTTGCAGACAAACAGTTCAGGATGTTCATAAGGATATGAGCAAAATCATAAAGTGTAGGTCATTGTGAGTGTTTGATGCTGCATGTGTGTGTGTGTACGGCAGTCTGGAACTCACCTACATGTTCTGCGGGCTGAATGGGACGTGCCTTTCTGGTTCTTTCCTGCAGCGCTGCCTCATAATGCGCTATTGTGTTTGGGTCAGCTAACCCCACGCATGAGCCGAGTGTGAGTCAAACACCGGCTTTGTGAGACCAACTTGGACATCTGCCATGTGTTAAAATGCTGGTTTTCCTGGCATCTTGCTCTTTTTTTTTCTAGTCTTTTTCCATGGTAATAAAACATACAATAATGTGAACTGTCCTGTGGTCAAACATCAGTGGATTTTTGTACCATCTCTTCCTATCCACAACCTTTTTTTGGCTTTATATAGTTCTTGAATTATGCGGTTCATAGATTCTACAGATCATTTGTAAAGGTATTACCATGATACATATTAGCCAGAACATTACACAAATGAATATGATAGCTTAAATTCATGATTTTTTTTTTTCTACAGTGGGAAAACACATGAGCTGCTTTCAAGTCAAACCACAAACACATAAAAAAAATCCTTAAGTTTCAGAAACCAGATCTAGCATGCATTCTTGTTGGCATCTCAGCCCTGCTCTACCCATGATGACCCAGCCATGCCTGCTGTCAGCGGCCCCTCTCACTTCAGACTAATTAGCAGAAGAGAGTGGATTTATGGCTAGCGAGAGATGATGCAGTGTGTGAGGTGTCCTGTAGCTGTAGCGGGGGGCCGGTGACGGGGTCAGAGCGGAAGATCTCGCCTCTCTCCTGCTCTCTAATAGCTCAGGTGGGAGATGCTTATTAATGAGCGTCTCTGTGGTGATGCGTGGCACATAAATAACAGAGCGGGGCACATTGCTTCCCATCTCCACCAAATGAATCATCGCACGTTCTTTCCCACGCTAACACTAAGGAGTTTTATATGAGTGGGTCATGGTTAACACAATGAGTAAACTAAATAATAACAATGTGAGTAATAAGCAGTGGTGGACGAAGTACACAAGTCAAGTACTTGAGTAAAAGTACAGATACGTATAATAAAATATTACTCCAGTAAAAGTAAAAGTGCTCCTCTTTCAATTTTACTCGAGTGAAAGTACAAAAGTATCCCATTTTTTATGTACTTAAGTAAAAAAGTAGGTTTATTTTGCAATTTTATATAGGCTACTTAACTGAATTTTATAATAGCACATATTTTTTTTATAATCCTACTGCTCAAAATACCTGGGATTTTCCCAAAATAACCACTATATGGAGTAAAAATACATTTTTGTTGTTGATATGGACTATGTTGACGAGAGTGATGTAGTAATATTCAGTGTGAAGCTTACACTGCAGTGTACCTGAGAGAAAACAGATTTGACCATCTAATTTTCACCAATAAGAAAAAAGTGTTTTAAAGCTTGTTGTTTGCATAACGTCACAGTTATATATGACATGAGAATAAGGCCTGAAGTTAGCAAGCACATTTTAAGGAAAATATAATTATATTTTCATAATGATTTTTTCCTTTCAAACATTGTCTGTGTAAAAACACCCCTGGCCAAATGCCCCCAGAGGGCATCACTTCCCACTTCAATAATTACTGTAGTTACCATGTTCTGAACATCACATCTTTTCTTTTTCCCTCGGATGTAATCTATCTAGGTTGTTGAATAAAAATATTTGGACTTTATATCTAAAAACTACCTCAACTTACCACCAGCTAGCTTGTTAGCTAGACAGTTAGCATCAGCTAACAACATTTACTTATTTTCAGTCTGGTTATGAATAAACATTCATATCCGTCTATTCTAGTTGATCCAAACAATATAAAAATGTATACTGTTGCTAAACAATATAAAAACAGACGTCACGTTGTTACGGTTGCTGGTGCTGGATGAAGGACTGGATACGACGTACGATATAACATTTATTTTAATGACTTTTTAGCGAAACACGCAGGAACAGAGAAGCATCCACACACACTGAAAACCAAATAAACATTAAAGACCGACAGGGAACTCAAGATACAAACAGGCTTAAAAAGGGTAACTAATTATTGCAAAACAGGTGAAGGGGATGACGCTAACGAGGGTTAAACCAAAGCAGACAGATTGACGGGGGAAGACAATGGGAGAAACCAAAGACATAAACAGACATGAATGTAACATAACGCCCCCCTCCGAATAGGCGCGACTAGCGCCGTACAAAATACAAAAAAAAGAGTAGGTGGGCGGTTCAGGAGGCCATGGCTGGACAGACAGTTCAAATCAACATAACATAGTCCAGGGGGGTGACGAAGGTGGAAGGAGCCAGGGAGGAAACAGGAGGGACCCAGAGCAGGAGGAACCTAGCAGGACCCAGAACGCAGCCATGATGACCCACGGTGGAGCCGATGGAGGGAGGAGCCATGGTGGAAGAAGGGCTGACGACTCCATGGGGCCGACCGACGGAGGCGGAGCCGCTGGCGGAGGAGCCCGAGGCGGAGATGGAGAGCCGAAGATCCAGGGCGACACCGAGGATCCGGAGGGCCAAGGCGGAGCCCTAGGCTCTGGCGACCAAGCCGTAGGCGGAGATCCGGAGGTCCGCGGCGGAGCCGGAGCGACAGAGGATGGAGGCTGTGCCGGAGGGAGGGAGGAGGTCCACAGAGCCGGTGGGACGGAGTGACGAGGCGCAGCCGGAGGAACAGAGTCCTGAGGTGATGAAGGGACGACGACCGACCAGGGCGGAGCCGGAAAGACGAGGGAGCCCGGTGGAGCTGGTGGACCGGGGGCGACGATGGAGACGAGGGCGCTGAGAGCCGTGGTGGAGCCGCAGGGTCGGAGGGCCGAGGCGGAGTTCTGGACTCTGAGGCTGGAGGCGGAGATGAGGGATCCTCCAGCCCTGACGCCAATGGAAGCTGGCAGACCCGCGGCGAGCCCACTGCACAGGTGGTGGGCTGAGGGTGAGCAGAGGAGCTGTCAGGGGACAGCGGTGAGCAGACATACGTTGACATAGGCAGAAGAGGGAGGGTGGGTGGGAATTCCATACAGACATGTAGATCAGAACAGATGGATACTTCAGAGAAGAAGTCTATTAAGTCCCCAGAGTTATTCTCTAGATCTTTTGTAGAAAAGTCAATCAAGTCCCCAGAGTTATCATCCAGCTCACCCCCAGCAGTGGTGCAGTGGGCAGGGCTCTCCATAGCCCTCACTTGCTCCATGTTGCACTCCCCCGTCACGGTAGATGTAGCCGGCTCTCGCACCTGATCGGACGTGTAGGGCTCTGGCTCTGTGGCGATCTTTAGCTCTGTCGCTCGTGGCTCTGGCTCGACATCCGCGGTGGGCTCGGGCTCAAACTCCGCGTGTCGGGGTGTTGGTTGGCTGGGCTCTGGGTCTTGAGTGGGGCTGACGTCCTTCTCGACGATGTCGACAGTCCATGACGATCCACAGGACGCCAGCACCCACTCGATGTAATCCGGTAGGCTCTCTTGAGGACCCTCCCCGGATAGCAGCGCTTTGGTGGTGGTGTTAAGTCCAGTGTAGTAGAACTTGCACAGGCTGCTATCCGGAAAGTGGGAGTGTTCTGCCAGGAAGATGTAATCACGGGTGTGGTCCTCAAGAGAGCGTTCCCCCTGCTTCAGGATGATGAGGAGAACAGTAGGATCCATGGGGGTAAAAATCAAAAACAAAACACTGAGAAAAGACGGAAAAAACAAACGCAGGGGAAAACACCGGGGAAAAAACTGTTTTGGTCGGTCTTTCTGTTACGGTTGCTGGTGCTGGATGAAGGACTGGATACGACGTACGATATAACATTTATTTTAATGACTTTTTAGCGAAACACGCAGGAACAGAGAAGCATCCACACACACTGAAAACCAAATAAACATTAAAGACCGACAGGGAACTCAAGATACAAACAGGCTTAAAAAGGGTAACTAATTATTGCAAAACAGGTGAAGGGGATGACGCTAATGAGGGTTAAACCAAAGCAGACAGATCGACGGGGGAAGACAATGGGAGAAACCAAAGACATAAACAGACATGAATGTAACACACATAGGGTTACATGCAGCATTTTAATAAAACTGCTAACGTTACAGCAGCGGGGAATACGAACGTGCATGAGTTATTTTATTTAATCTGTTATTTACATTTTTCGTTTTTGACCTAAAACAGTGACACTGATGTTGATGTGTCTGAATTCAAGCATTTCAGAAACAGATCACCCTTTACAGCAGATGTAATTCACAAACAACGGAAAGCTTTGATGTAAATATGATTTTCAGTTATAATAATTAATCCTAAAATTCAACATTAGTAACTTACTTTTCGCAGCATCAGTCGCGCGCGCGCATGATCTCCCGATTCTTACTTGTGAATTCAGTTGACTGGAGACTCGCTCTAAACGGATCATTTGAATCAATGGGTTTTCGACTCGAGAACAGCTGCAATCGGATCATTCTAATTCGTGAATGAATCATTTGGTGCGATTGGCGAATCAATTTAACAGGTTCAATGAAAAGAATCAATTTGTTCATAAATCAGACACCGCTTCTGCTTCTCAGAGCACGTAGCAAAGGAGTAACGATATGTTTTATAAAATGTAGTGAAGTAAAAAGTACGATCTTACGCTTTGGAATGTAGTGAAGTAAAAGTCAAAGTTCCTCAAAATAAAAGTACTCCAGTAAAGTACAGATACTTGAAAAATGTACTTAAGTACAGTAACGAAGTACAACTACTTCGTTACTGCCCACCACTGGTAATAAGAAATATTAGACTGTGGGTTTGTGAGCAAACCCCTAACCTGAGTGTTTAACTTCAGCACGTATATCCTGCTGCACGTGAATGATGACTCAAAATGCACTGTTTGCTAAAGTGAGGTGTGCTACTCCTTTTCTTAGTAATCAAGCTTACAATTCTTGTCTGGCAGAAGATAAAACAGGTTGAATAAAATACATATTCTCACAGATTTATATTGAAGGAAACCAACCCAGATCTAAAATGGAAACACAAGACACTGAATGAAATTGAAATGCAATAAAGTCACATGCTACCCAAACAGTGTACCTTACATAAAGTGCACACGACTCACACACATACTTTACAACTGATTCCTAATAGAGTTTAGCATTAGTACAATGCTTAGCTAACTGTGTGACACTGTATTAAGCATAAAAATGCATAGGCCTCACACTCACAACTGATTCCAATGGTGCTTTCTGTTCACGTGCTGCAAACTGTGTGACATGCTAATAAGCATAAAATTACAAATCAGTTACGTTCAGTTGATTCCAATTGTGTTTGGTGTTAGCATGTTGCCATAAAATTTCATATCAGTCATATTTGATTTCCATGGCGTTTGACATTAGCATGTTGTCAAGTTAACTGACATGCTAAGCACAAAAATTATATATTAGTCGTTTTTGGTTGATTTCACTACTGTTTGGCATTAGCTAGTTGCTAAACTATCTGTGCGACATGCTAATAAGCATAAAATTATATAGTAGTCACTTTTAGTCGATTTCAGTAGTGTTTGATGTTAGCATGTTGCTAAGCTAACTGTGTGACATGTTAAGCATAAAAACTATATATTAGTAAATTTTGGTTAACTTCAATAGTGTTTGACATTAGCATGTTGCTAAGCTAACTGTGTGACATGCTAATAGCATAAAATTATATATTACTCACTTCTGGTCGATTTCAATAGTATTAGATATTAGCATGTTGCTAAGCTAACTGTGTGACATACTAATAAGCATAAAATTATATATTAGTCACTTTTCCCTGGTGAAAAAAACAGCATATGCTGGTAGGTATGTTTAAGCTGGTCATGTTGCTGGTCAAGGACCAGCATAAACCAGCAAAGGACCAGCTTAAACCAGCATCAAAACATACCTCACCAGGGTTGGTCGATTTCAATAGTTTTTGATATTAGCATGTTGCTAAGCTAACTGTGTGACATGTTAATAAGTATAAAATTATATATTACTCACTTTTGGTCGATTTCAATAGTATTTGATATTAGCATGTTGCTAAGCTAACTGTGTGACATGCTAACAAGCATAAAAAGTATACATCAGTCATATTCGATTGATTCCAGTTGTGTTTGACAGTAACATGTTTCTATAAGCTAACTGTTCTATAAGCTTAGCATATTGCTAAGCTAACTTTGATACTAAGCCCAAAGTATACTTCAGTTTTTACATGTACACAAAGGTCCATGTACAGTGGGTGTAAAGCAAATTTTGTCACCAAAATACTAAGCCCAAAGTATACTTCAGTTTTTACATGTACACAAAGGTCCATGTACAGTGGGTGTAAAGCAAATTTTGTCGTCAAAATAGTACTGTATGCGCACCATTCAATTTTTGTAGGCCACACATGTCCAGATCATTTGTTTTGCACTAATCAATTGTTCCACAAGGTGGCAACACTGGCCCAGGCCACTGTAAACAAAACTAAACCCTGATAGCACACATACATTTTGGAGACGTCTATTTGACGTCTGCATTTACATCTGCAATACGTCTATTGTACGTTTCCTATCAGATGTCAAAAAGATGTCTAATAGACTTCTATAAGATGTTTATGATTTAGAATGTATGTAAAACTGACACCTTACAGACGTCTGCCAGACGTTTGTACACAGCAGATGCTTTCCAGATCAAGTGATCTTTAACAGACATCTTGCAGATGTACATGTGTTATTTGGGAAGAGACAGAACAACAACAAAATAGTGGAGACTGTAACAACAACAGACGCCCACACTGACAAGTGCTTGTGCAACTTTAGTTTAAAAAAAGTTCAAAGACATTTTAATTGATCATAACTTCTGGAGATAAGTAGCAGATGCTGGACAAGATGAAGTTTTCTAGAGTGCATGTATTGACTGCCTGCATTTGTGCACGCTATCAAATGGAGTATACTTTCAAAGGCTAGATGTTTGACTGTACACATAGTCTAGCGTACTCATACAAAAAAAGAATTATACTTTGGGCTTTAAGCATAAAAATGTATAGCCTCAACACTCGCAACTTATTCAATGGTCTTTGCTATTAGCATGTTGCTAAGCTAACTGTGTGACACGGAAATAACCATAAAAATGCATAACAGTAATTTACAGCTAATTTCAATAGTGTCTTCCATTAGCATATTGCTAAGCTAACTGTGTAATAAACAGAAATAAATAACAGTCATTTACAACTGAATTCTAATAGAGCATTGCATGTTGCTAAGCTAACTGTGTAAGATTAAAAACAACACACAAACACTTCCCTGCTGAAAAGACTAAAGTCTAGGCTAGGCTAAAACCAGCCTAGCCTAAGCTGGTTTTAGCTGGAAGTAGCTGGATTTAGCTGGTCTCCCAGCCTGGCCAGGCTGGTTTTAACTGGTTTAAGCTGGAAGTAGCCGGTTTTAGCTGGTCTCCCAGCCTGGCCAGGCTGGTTTTAGTTGGTTTAAGATGGAAGTAGCTGGCATTAGCTGGTCTCCGGCCTGGCCAGGCTGGTTTAAGCTGGAAGTAGCTGGTTTTAGCTGGTCTTCCAGCGTGGCTGGTTAAAGATGGAAGTAGCTGGTTTAGCTGGTCTCCCAGCCTGGCCAGGCTGGTTTTAACTGGTTTAAGCTGGAAGTAGCTGGTTTAGCTGGTCTCCCAGCCTGGCCAGGCTGGTTTTAACTGGTTTAAGCTGGAAGTAGCTGGTTTTAGCTGGTCTCCAGCCTGGCCAGGCTGGTTTAAGGTGGAAGAAGCTGGTTTTAGCTGGTCTTCCAGCCTGGCTGGTTAAAGATGGAAGTAGCTGGCTTTAGCTGGTCTCCCAGCCTGGCCAGGCTGGTTTAGCTTTAAGTAGCTGGTTTTAGCTGGTCTCCCAGCCTGGGCAGGCTGGTTTTAGCTGGTTTAAGCTGGAAGTAGCTGGTTTTAGCTGGTCTCTCAGCCTGGCTGGTTAAAGATGGAAGTAGCTGGCTTTAGCTGGTCTCCCAGCCTGGCCAGGCTGGTTTAGCTTTAAGTAGCTGGTTTAGCTGGTCTCCCAGCCTGGGCGAGCTGGTTTTAGCTGGTTTAAGCTGGAAGTAGCTGGTTTTAGCTGGTCTCTCAGCCTGGCTGGTTAAAGATGGAAGTAGCTGGTTTTAGCTGGTCTCCCAGCCTGGCCAGGCTGGTTTAAGCTGGAAGTAGCGGTTTGCTGGTCTCCCAGCCTGGCCCAGGCTGGTTTTAGTTGGTTTAAGATGGAAGTAGCTGGCTTTAGCTGGTCTCCCAGCCTGGCCAGGCTGGTTTAAGCTGGAAGTAGCTGGTTTTAGCTGGTCTTCCAGCCTGGCTGGTTAAAGATGGAAGTAGCTGGTTTTAGCTGGTCTCCCAGCCTGGCCAGGCTGGTTTTAACTGGTTTAAGCTGGAAGTAGCTGGTTTTAGCTGGTCTCTCAGCCTGGCTGGTTAAAGATGGAAGTAGCTGGCTTTAGCTGGTCTCCCAGCCTGGCCAGGCTGGTTTTAGCTGGTTTAAGCTGGAAGTAGCTGGTTTTAGCTGGTCTCCCAGCCTGGCCAGGCTGGTCTTATCTGGTTTAAGCTGGAAGTAGCTGGTTTTAGCTGGTCTCCCAGCCTGGTCAGACTGGTTTTAGCTGGTTAAAGTTGGAAGTAGCTGGTTTTAGCTGGTCTCCCAGCCTGGTCAGACTGGTTTTAGCTGGTTTAAGCTGGAAGAAGCTGGTTTTAGCTGGTCTCCCAGCCTGGCCAGTCTGGTTTTAACTGGAATGGCTGGTTTTAGTTGGTCTCCCAGTCTGACCAAGCTGGTGTCCATTTGACCTAATTACAAATTAATCAGTTTGTTTCACTTACTGACAAGGTTCAATTCAAGGTAAGTTTAGTATCATAATCAGGTAGGCTAGATGAAACAGTTTAAATTATTCTAGTTGTTAATGATAATATATCTGAGAAGAGTCTAAAACTAAATTATTAAAGTGGTTTCACAAATAAACTGTAGTATAAAGTATAAGTCTTTTTTTAACTATAATTACGAAAGATTCTCTTACTGCAAGTGTAAAACATGGATCTTACACCAGGTATAACTGGTATAAAACAATCGCAAGAAAACAAATGCGATCAGTTTACTCACAATCCACGAGTATAAGTCATTCAGGCCTCATCTAGTCTATGTGTAATAAACGCATGTGTAGCAAAGTGTTCATGAAGAGAGGGAGAGAGAGGTGTATGTGTGATGATAAACTCGTCTGCAGATGAAATGAGAGCACATTAAAGTCCAGATGGCGAAAGGAGAATATTAACTCTAAAAAGCAAGAAGCTGCTGCTCAATTACTGCACTTTGTTTCCAGGAGTTGAAGCTCACTATGTTAATCTGCATTTTTTTATTCCCTTCATAAAACATCGCACAGAGAGACGCCACGGCGAACGCCAACCTGGTAATAGCTTTTATGTCGCCTTCATTCTATTACAAAAAGATACAACACTTAGTTAAGAAAAAACCCTATGGAGAAACATTTCATTTTTCCATAGCTGGTAATTAAATGTTCTTCAAATGAGTTCATTGAAATCATGGCGTTCATTTGTGCTAAGCTTGGGATTTAATAGACTTTGTTAAACAGGGATTGTGAGCGAATATTAAGATAGTCACCCACTGGGATTGTATAATGAATGAATGTCGCCATAATCCCGATAATGGTGGATTACTTTTCATTCAATAGCTTTATTAAAGTTCAATGGAGGATGTTTATGTCTAGTACACCTATCATGATGAGACTGAAACACATCTTCTCTCAAATTAAGCTATCAGTGACTTTAAAGGAATAGCCGAGGTTTAGAAGCAAAAATTTGGTTTACAATGCTGCACATATGCATGTGAATGTATGTAAATGTTAAAATATCTTAATTGTATGGCTACAACTAAACATCAGCATTGGGGGTAACGCATTACAAGTATTGCAAGTTACGTTATCAGATTACTTTTTTCAAGTAACTAGTAAAGTAGCACATTACTTTAAAATTTACAAAAAAATATCAGTTCAATTCTCAAATAGGTAACGCAAGTTACTTTGATTTCCCATTTATTGACTGACGGCTCTCCTGTCCTGTGAGAAATCGTGATTGAGTTTCAGAGGCACTTCCTTCAGCCTGAGGCTTATTTAATTTCACTTTTGTGAAAGGGCCTTAACAGATGCCGAAAATATAACTTTTGGGGTTTTTTTTGTTATTAAGAATCAAATAAGCAAGCCCAGCTAAGGTGACCAAAAAAAAAAAAAAAAAACACACACACACACACAAGTGTAAAGTAATGCATTACTTTCCATAAAAAGTAACACAAAGTAACAAAGTTACTTTTTTATGGAGGAACACAATATAAGGCATTTACTTTAAAAAGTAACTTTCCCCAATACTGCACAATATGTGTGTTAAAGGTGATTATTATTATTATTATTATTATTTCCACAAATTAATATAAATTTGGCAGAATAGTTAGAAATTGCTATGCGATTGTGTTTGGATAGTTTCGCTACTCATGGAAATTCTGTCTTCATTTATTCAGTCTAAACACATAAGACTTCTACTCATCTTCAGAACACAAATGAAGATATTTGTAGTATTCTCTCATGATTTCAGTACATCCATTGAAAGACTATGCAACCACAAAACATCATCAGATTTTCCGTCCTTAAAGTTGACAAAGAGAATCCAATTAAACAAACAAGACAAAAATATATACTTTGTCATTTAGTTATTGAGAAAAATGATCCAGTGTAAAATATTTGTGAGGTGCAAAAGTATGTGAATCTTTGCTTGCAGTATCTGTTGTGACCCCTTTTTGAAGCAATAACCGCAGGAACGTTTTTTTGTACCTGCTGATCAGTCCTGTATGACAACTTGTAGACATTTTAGCCCATTCCTTAGTACAGAAACACTTGACCCCTGTGATATTGGTGGGTTCAGGTCCTTCCACAACATTTTAATTGGATCAAGGTCTGGACTTTGACTCGGCCATTCCAAAACATTACCTTTGTTCTTGTTTAACCATTTTTGGCAGAATGACTTGTGTGCTTGGGATCGTGGTCTTGCTGCATGTCCCACTTTCTCTTTAGATTTTAGTTCATGGACGGATGTCCTGACATTTTTCTTTAGAATTTGCTGGTATAATTCAGAATTTATTGTTCCATCATTGATGGCCCAGATGCAGCAAAACAGGCCCAAACCATGATACTACCACCACCACGTTTCACAGATGGGATAAGGTTCTTCTTATGCTGGAATGCAGTGTTTTTCTTTATCCAAACATAACAGTTTTTATCTAAACCAAAAATTATAATTTGGTCTCATCCATCCACAAAACATTTCTCCATTAGCCTTCTGACTTGTCCACATGATCTTTATCAAACTGCAGACAGGCAGCAGTGTTTTTTGGAGAGTTGTGGCTTTGTCCTTGCAACCCTGCCATGCACACCATGGTTGTTCACTGTTCTGATGATGGACTCATGAACTTCAACATTAACCAATGTGAGAAAGGCCTTTAGTTGCTCAGACGTTATCCTGGGGTTCTTCGCAACTTCGGAAACTATTATACATCTTGCTTTGGAGTGACCTTTGTTGGTCGACCACCCCTGGGGAGGGTAACTGTGGTCTAGAATTTCCTCCATTTGTACACAATCTGTCTGACTTTGGATTTGTGTAAAACTAAACTCTTTAGAGATGGGTTTGTAACCTTTTCCAGCCTGATGAGCAACAACAACTTTGTTTCTGAGGCCTTCAGAGATCTCCTTTGTTTGTGCCATGATTCACTTTCACAAACATGATCAGACTTCATTAGATTACTGTTCTTTAAATAAAACAGGGCATAAACTGACACCTAATTGTCATACTATTGACTGAAAACACTTCTGAACATATAGACACTAGTTTCACCTTCAAATTAACTGCTAATCCTAGAGATTCACATACTTTTGCAACTCATAAATATTTAACACTGGATAATTTTTCATAATAAATAAATGACAAAGTATATATTTTCAGCTCATTTGTTTAATTGGGTTCTCTTTGTCAATTTTCAAAACTTGTGTGAAAATCTGATGAACTTTTTTCCTCAGATTTTGTAATGTTTCTGTTTGAGCATAAACAACAACTGAAAAGTTATGATGCTCAAATTTCAATGCAAAGGGAGATTTGTATTTAGTATTTACAAAATTCCTGACTGACCAGCCCTTTTAAGTAAATCTATTAGGTGAAAGAGGTTCAGATGACATAAAGTTTGAGATTGTCTGCAAATAAGGAATAATGAGAATTTGTGTATTTTAATGAGTTCGAAAGACAAATAATAATATGTAATAATGTATGGGTAAATAATCTATTGAGTAATAATTCAATAAAATGAAGTAAGTGTTCATCAGTTGCTTGGTCCGGTCTCCATAGAAATCCATGTTAAAACGGGGTAAAAAAAAAAAAGAGAGACTGAATTGAAAAGTGTTCAGTATAGCTAAATATAAAAATGTGTGCAGGTTTAACGTTATATTAAAATCTCGGGGGGAAAAAAAAATTACAAGTATATGTATATGTATGTAATTTTTCTATAATTTATATTATATATAAATAAAAATATTTTGTACATAACATTTCTCTGAAATACATACATTAATTTGTGTGTATTTATATATACATAATAATTACACACAGTACACACACATTTATTAGGCAAACTCAAACTAAATAATTAAAAAAACTTTACTAAAAAATTAAACATTTTATTTACCTGCATGTCATGTGACCTTTAATTAACCAACATCAAAGAACCGTGAACTTGCAAATGTGATACTTAAATATTAACCTATTTCCTTAAAATCCCAGTGGTGCTTCAAGTAAATATATCAGGTGAAAGAGGTTTGGCTGACCAAAAAAAAATAATAATAATAAAAATGTCAATCCAACCCGATCACACAGCAATTTGTATATATTTTACAAGGTGGCTAATTTGTATGAATTTGTACAACCTAACTTTTTTTTTTTTTTTGAAAAATCTTTGGCTATTCATAATAATTACTTTTACGAAGTTCCCATGGACTTCCAATGGATAGACAAAAATGATAAATTAAATGTAAAAATATCTTCCTTTGGAATGACACGAGACTGAATAAATCATGAGTGAACTAACTTCTTGACGTGATTTTAGTACACTCTAAAAAATGCTGGGTTAAATACAACCTAACACTGGGTAAAATATGGGCCAACCCAGCAACTTTGTTGTTCTGACCCAGCAGTTGGGTTACATGTTTTAATTACCTCAACTATTACTTAAAAAGTACTGTATTTCTTGCTTAAAATGAACCCAAAATAGGTTGGAATTTAACATTTATTAACCTTCTGGTTGTGTTCTGATTCCCTGTTGTTCCCGGTCAAAAATGACCAAACTCCAAACAACTGCTTATAAATCTGTCATTACACTATATTATCACCAAATATTGGATTCAATCTTTTGTCAACTTGTTTTCTTTCATTTAGGACTGGTTTTGTGTTTCTAATTGCATCTGATTAATTGTAGGCCTCATTTATCTGAGAGTAGGTCCCTTGTTTTTTGAGTGAAAAAAAATTTTTTATAAATAATTTTCACAATATGAGATAAAAACATTATTAAAAAAAATTGCACAGTTTCTCACACTAGTGTACTTTAATGTTTAATCAGGAAGTTTGCTTTTAAATGATTTTATTTTGTACAAAATTGCACAAAGTCACACTTGTGGTGTTCCTGGTCAAAAATGACTGGACTCCAAAAAATTGCTTATAAATCTCTCATTGTGCTATATTATCATCAAATATTAGATTCAATCTTTTGTCAACTTGTTTTCTTTCATTTAGGACTGGTTTTGTGTTTCTGTTTGCATCTGATTAATCATAGGACTCATTTATCCAAAAATGGGCACCTGATTTTTTGAGTGAAAACAAAACAAAACAAAAATGATGAATAAATTTCATAATATGAGAGAAAAGAATATGAAAATACTACTGTATTTATCACACTACTGTACTTTAATGTTTAATCAGGAAGTTTGCTTTTAAATTATTTTGTACAAAATTGCACAAAGTCACACTTGTCAAAAATGGCCAGCCATTGAAAGTGAATGAAAAAGAATGAATCCAATATTTAGTGATACTATAACATAATGAGATTGACAAACAGTTGTTTGGAGTTCGTATGTGTATGTCGAAAAACTCCCATCTCATGTTCTCTCTCAACTTCAAAATCTATATCGCTGTTTTACCTTTTTTGTTAAGGGTTTTTGATGATCTTTGCATGTTCACTTTGTAAAGACTGTGTTGGTACTTCTGCAGCGATGTAGGATTGAGTTTTTGACATACCCTAACTGTCTTGAGCCAGAATACACAGAGTTCAGGGAGAGAAAGACAAGACGAGCGTTTGAGATTAAAAAGTATATAAATGGTCATTCAACGGCTGTGGTCATTTACAACCGCATCTGGGATCGTTTGAAGCCGCATTTAAACTGCAGTTTCTAAGTTCGAAATCGGGGCACCATATCAGTCCATTATATGGTGAAAAATGCTGAAATTTTATGAAGGGTTAATATGTTCAGTAAATTAAGATTTATTAATAAGTTGAATAAATAATGATTAATAATAATTTAAAAAATTAGATTATTAAATGATCACCTTTTGATTATTGCTGATGCCTCTAGTAATTATGTGTCTGGTTTTTAATGTACAACCTATTTTGGGTTCAAGACAGCCATATAATAATTTTTAAACAACAGTTAAATAAAACTACTCAGAATGTTGGGTTAAACAAACCCAATTGCTGGGTTTGTCGATATTTTACCCAGTGGGTTGTATTTAACCCAGCATTTTATAGAGTGTGTAGGGGAAAAAAAAAAAAAAAACTATTGTAAAATTGATGATTGTTTTACAGCTCAAATAATACACACATTTTAACAGAAGAATTAATGTAATTATGTAAAAAATGCGATCACTGAACTGAACTTCTTTTGATTCCAGAATATTCCTTCAACTACAGTGCATCAGGTGAGTTGTATTATAAAATAACTAATAAAAATAACTCCAAGGCAGTATATAAACCAATTATATAAAAATAACCAATGTTATTAAAGGCATTTGCTCAGGCAAGCAACACTATTACGATAGGCTGTGAAACTGGTACGGGCGAGTACAGCGCCAAGACCCAACCTACTAAAACAGTGTAAAAACATCCCATAGAGGAACCCAAGCCATATCCAGTCCTGAATATCACAGAATTGGTGGACTGTAATTGCAAATAAGCATAAATACTCTAGCAACCACATAGAAAAACCCTGGCAACCACTCACAACGCCTTATCAACATGCCATTGTGTTTTCTCTTCACAGGCAAACAGCAAAGATATTTCTTTAGAACATGTAAAAACACGTTTACATTATTGTCACTTTTATTGATCAGTCAAAATCCCACTGCAATACAGGCCGTTTTTGAGTGGACTACTATTGACTGCTGTTTAAATATGAATTAGCTTCTAAAAGGCTTTTGAGTCTATAGATTGCGATGAAGCCGTTTTCACATCTTCAGTTCAGACGGAATGCAGTCTTTTTGTGTAAACCTGAGCAAGGACATCACCGCTTCAATAAATATGAGAGGAAAACGTAAAGATGTGCAGGTTTTGAAGGCCCGTTGACGTCCGTGGGGTTGCGGCTCACAGAAAAACAAATCGCAAGCTCTCGCTCACAGCTGAGGCCATTGCTCAAAACAATGGGAGAACTCAGTAATGGTTACAATAATTAAATGTATGTGGATGAACTGTAAATCATACAGCCAGTTATTTTTAAACAATATTCATCAATATTCTCGAGGGGGGTGGATTCAGAAAGGTCATAAAATCTCTCATTAACAAAGACCTTGGTAATGTGCTCATATGAACATGAAGAGCCAGGAAATGGGATATGATGAATCTTAGTAGATTAGAGGAAATCCCTCTCTCTCCCTCTCTCTCTCTCATTGATCAGAAGGGTCTCCCGCCCCCACAGCAATCGCTGCTACTCGTGAAGCACACTGAAAGGAACCAAATGCTCTTGAAATGTTAAATCAAGCTCCTTTTCATTAAAATGTCCTTGCGTCCACAATTACACGATTATACAATAATACAAAAGATGTAACTGTGACATGACCTGACTGAACACCATCATTACAAGCATTCAATGAAGAAATGGTAACATCTAAATGAACCGAAATGAAGTAAAAAAATAATGTTTAACATAAACGTATCAACCGAAATGCATTAATTAATACCAGCAAAACTCATTTTCCAGCAAAATGTTGTAGTATCACTGATGTACTAATATAGTTTTTTTTTGTTTTCATATACTGTATGTTCTGCTTCTAGGTTAATTTTAGTAAAAAAAATTTAAAAAGTAAAAAAACTACAAAAATAAATAAATAAATAAACAATATAGACAAAAAAAAACGTAAGTTAAGGTGTCCACATCAAAAGAAATTTACAAAAGCAATTTTGTGTCCATAGAAAGCACATTAAATGTAAGTAAAGTATCTATTTTTAAGGTTTCACATAGTCCAGTCTTTGGAGAATAAAATGTCAAAATTTGGTTGAAATAATGTTAAATTGTCATTCAGTGTAACACTATGTAAAAATTCAAACAACGTGCTTATTCTGACTTGTACATATTAAAATATATAAAACAATAATAATAATAATAATAATAATAAGGGAGCATGTTCAATTTTGTATTTTAAATGAGTAAAAAAAAATTGTACTGACAAATGGGCAAAACCTAGGATAGTGAGAAATGGAGAATTATAACTAATTAGTATTTGGGGAGAAAGTAATTCATCTTTTAATATCTCATAAATTGATTTTTGTTGTAAATATTCCTGACAAGATTGTTACACTGAATTATAGTGGGTGTCTTCTGTAAATTAGGGAAAAATGTATATTTATTTTTTGCTCAGAAAAACAAAAATGCAATTAAACAAAAACTTTTATTTTTTTAATTCACACTTATTGTTTTTATGCTTACACTCTTTTTGTGTTTTTATTTATAATTTAAATGTTTTTTAAATATATCTATACAATTTCTGTTTTTTTTTTTTTTTTTCAGGTTTATTTTAGTACATCAAGTTAAACTAAACAAAAATATTTCTCAATTTTCAAGAGTAATTATTTTTTATACAGCCTATTCAATATGAAATATATAAATATATATATTATAGGATTTGGTTTAGAGTTATTGCTTTTAATTTTGCATAATTTACTATTATTACTATAGTACATACATGTAACAAGTTCATTGTAAAAAAAACACTACATACGGTTGCATTCTTACAGATATATTCTTACAGATTTTATATATAAAAAAGGTGAATCTCACAAAACCTGTCAAAAACATGATAATATTAGTTACGCATTTAACTGATTTTGAATTTAGTTAAAAAGGAAAATAAAAAATAAGAATAAAAACTAAACAAGTGCAATATAGTATTTTTATTATACATTTGTAATTACGATAATATAATAAAACAGTATCTATCTATCTATCTATCTATCTATCATATTAAATTATTGTGTTATTACTAATGTATTGCACAAGCTGAATTACTGTATGTACAACTGAATGAATCCTTAAAATCAACCACAGCCTAAATACACACACACACACAATAATATAATAAAACACAATTGACATAATGTATTACACAAGTGAAATGAATGGATCCGTAAACAACCACAACCTAGTAAATACAGTTCTTTCATCAGGTGACGTAAACAAAATGACACATGCACACTGTAGAATTAAAAATCATGACAGCACATAAAATCGCAATCTCATTTGTTGTGTTCATGTAAACATGTAAACAGTATGTTGGGTTTCAACCCACAGCATAAGCTGAATATAAATATTTCATGGCGTCAGTGTGAGCTGCAAGTCGCCAATTAGCAGATGTGTTTCATCTGCACTGATTGCAGGGCCATTATACATTCATGTTCATGACCATATATATTGATATACCACTTCTGTGATGTTAAAAGTATGTTAAAATAACTGAAAACACTGTGGGACAATGCCAATTAGATTTCCATAGCTCTAAAGAAGCAGAAAAGAAACAGATCTCTTTTTTTTCATATCTGGGACTCTTTATTTCTCTTGATTGTTGAGCAGTTACACAGTCAGAAGGGAGATAAATTCAATATTTATTCAGCGCTTTTGAACGGCCTCCGAAGGCTTTTGTTGGGTGATCTAATTAATGAAATAATATGTTGATTTTCTAGGTTCGGGTCCCCGAGAACAGTCACTGAGACTAAGAGAATATTTATTTCCTTTTGGGACTCTGCGCTTGTATTTATTTTTATTTTTAACGCTGGCGGCTTTGTAGTTTGCGTGGCTTCCTGGCGTTGGCTTTTCCACAGAGAGCTCGACCACATTTCAATACCTCCTGTGAGAATAGTCCTCTTTATTGTCTGCTCTCATGAGCTAACGCTGCTCTAGGAGAGAAATCCTGTTTATTAAGAAAGCCTCCAGCAATGAGAGACGTTTTTGAGCACTTAAAGAGATACACGTGTAGCGCTCGTGCACGCAGTCTATTTAACTCTCAAATAAATAAGTATAACAAGCAATACTCGTCATTAATGTGCTGGTGTTACATAAAAACAAGAACGGCGTGCAATTACAAGCTACTCAAATAATTACTAATAAATTACACGTTGTCCATTAGTATGACTCAGCAGTTAACTATATGATTACACTGTGACATGAGCATTAATGGAAAATGTGGCCATATGAAGAAATAAGAAGAAATTGGTAGGCAAAATGTATGTCAGCACACCCCACACTCAAGTGGCCCTAAGTATATTATGAAATGAAGGTGCACTTAATGTACATTTTTGTATGTAATGGAGAAATCCATTGATGTATCATCATAAAACTGCTCCCCAGTGCCTTTAAAACAATCTGAACATGTGACAGTGATCTGACACAGAGATGAAACACTACGCTAATGGACAGATGCGGTTCGGCTCCGCCGAAAGGGGGCGCTGTTGAGTTTTGAAACCGCATGTCCGCTCGCATGTAAGGGCTTCCCGACCACGTTTTGTGGGACAGTGGAGAAAAAAAAAAATGTAATGGATGAATATATTCACATTAAAACAACATAAAGACGCGTACTCTGTGGTAACCATATGGCCATTTTAACTGCGTTAGAAGTTACATCTGTCGCTAATATATTCGTCGTCCGCAATATGTTTGAATCACCAATAATAGCCTGTTATTAAAGATTTTCGTTGGGTATCTCAAGCGATAACGTAATTAAAATAATGTGCGTGACATTTATAAACCTAATTATGGTATTCAAGTAGTTTCTTGTTTTTTGTTTTTTTTTTAAAGGAAAGAAAACAATAATATTGTACTTTAAACAAAGCATTGCTTTTGTGTAGTTACAATAAGTGTAAATTGTTTTAACAATATCGGTTATAATCATTACGTATAAATAATTATGATTACTGCACACTGTTAGACTAAACAGGCTGTGTGAAATGAAAAAATGCAATGATTGAAAAGAGGTGTAGAAGCGTTACCTGCTTTAAATAGCACAGAAATCAGTGTCCATAAAGAGTTAAAGTGGTCGTTTAGCTCTCTGTCAGTTCTGACAGTTCGGAAAACTTTTGTTTCTTCTCTAGTATGTAAATTGACCCTCGGATTCAGCGAGCCTATTGGCTACGAGTCCGAGTCAATTTCGTATTTCAAACCTGACGTCAGGGCGGCTATAAAACTCAGCATTGCTTTTATACTCCTATGCTCGGTGATCCTTTAAAAACTCTAGAACAAGCCCGGAGTACTTTTTTTTTTCTCTCCAGCCAAGCATCCAATTGCCAATCACATACATGTTACGGTCTTCATTTGAACGAAACTATTGAAAAAAGACAGAAAAAAGCCACGCAGCCATGCAGTGTTAAATGTTTGCGACTCAAACGCGTCGACACTCGCGTACAAAGAGAGAGGAACTGGAGACGCACGCGTTCCTTCCTGCGTCTGTGCGCGCGAGGCGAAAACGCGTCAATTCAAAAAAATAAATCGGCGCTCCCGAAACCTTTTCTTTGCTTTTGAAGAATTAAATAAAGAAATCAAGCTGGCTCACGCTGTCTCGAACCCGACCACTTTGACAGCTGCTCTTCACCCCCTTTGGAGGACTGTCAACAGCAAAAGGATGGCATCAGAACTGGCAATGAGCAGCTCCGACCTGCCCACCAGTCCCCTGGCCATGGAATATGTTAATGACTTCGATCTGATGAAGTTTGAAGTGAAAAAGGAGCCGGTGGAGCCCGATCGCAGCATCAGCCAGTGCAGCCGCCTGATCGCCGGGGGATCCCTGTCTTCCACCCCGATGAGCACGCCTTGCAGCTCGGTTCCCCCTTCCCCAAGCTTCTCGGCGCCCAGCCCGGGCTCCGGGAGCGAGCAGAAGGCGCACCTGGAGGATTTTTACTGGATGACCGGCTACCAACAGCAGCTCAACCCGGAGGCTTTGGGCTTCAGCCCCGAGGACGCAGTGGAGGCGCTGATCAACAGCAGTCACCAGCTCCAGAGCTTCGACGGCTATGCTAGAGGGCAGCAGTTTACCAGCGCAGCCGGGGCGGGAGGCGCCATGGCCGGCGAGGAGATGGGCTCCGCCGCCGCGGTGGTCTCCGCGGTCATCGCGGCCGCCGCAGCCCAGAACGGGGCGCCCCACCACCACCACCATCACCACCACCACCCGGGCGGCCACCATCCGACGCCCGGGGTGCAGTCCGGCGGCAACTCCGCCGGCCACCAGCACATGCACCTGGACGACCGCTTCTCGGACGAGCAGCTGGTGACCATGTCCGTGCGGGAGCTCAACCGACAGCTCCGGGGGGTCAGCAAGGAGGAGGTCATCCGGCTCAAACAGAAGAGGAGAACCCTCAAAAACAGAGGCTACGCGCAGTCGTGCCGCTACAAGCGGGTCCAGCAGAGGCACGTCCTGGAGGGCGAGAAGAACCAGCTCATGCAGCAGGTGGACCACCTCAAGCAGGAGATCTCCAGACTGGTCCGCGAGAGAGACGCGTACAAAGAAAAATACGAGAAGCTCATCAGCAGCGGCTTCAGAGAAAACGGATCCAGCAGCGACAACAACCCGTCGTCCCCGGAGTTTTTCATGTGAGTTTACCGGCACTTAATAGAGCAGCAGCGATGTGCAAAAGTTTCGTACGCGCTTTATTCTCTCGTTGTGTTGGATTGGGCGCGGCGGGGCAGACCTCTCACACTTTTATTTTTTATTTTTTTTATTTTTTTGCAAAACCTAGATAAATTTAACCCAGTAATGAAGAAATCGAGCATTAGAGTTTAGCCTACATAACTTTTGCTCTCCGCTTCTGGACAATACTAATAGGACTTTTCCATCGCCGAGTTCTTTTCATTTTGTCTGTTCTTTTCGAACTGTAACATGTGAACGTACTTTCATTCGATATTTCCCCATGCTGTCCTATGCCTCGTGTTGCGTAACTTTTAAGTTCGCATTTTTGCAAAGTTCAAGTGACACATGCTGGTTACGTGAGTGCACTGTACATTGAAAGCATGGAGAAGTGTTTGAACCCATGACAGACTCATTTCCTTCATAGGCTGAGCGAGATTGACTTTGTGTTTCATTCAAACTACATCACATCTTGTGTTGTTGTGAAGAACTCATTCAATAATGTATTTATTTGTCTATCGGACGCGATATATGTGTCGACCCCACATGCTGGTCATGTTGGCAGACTATGTTTTACCTTGTTTCTTTTACCTGAACTGAAATGCTCCGACATTACATTCATTTTCTCATTGTCTGGTCTTGTACACTTTTTTGGGACTCTGAGCAAAAAAGTGACATCTTTTCATCCCTTACATTGCCTTCATGAATCGACAAACTCCTGTCATTTTTGTACAGCAATTATAGTAATGAAACATATGTTTGGGCACGAAGAGTGATTCTGTATGATTATCCTTTTTCTTTTCGGACAAGGAGACTTTATTAAACCCCTGAAACAATTGCAACTTATCTCAGTGTGATACACTTAAGACTGTGAAAGATTTTCAATTTGACAAACATGTCACTCCACATAAAATATGGTCAAATGAGCGATTTCGGACTGTTCAATCCACTAAAGTGTTTATAAATTATTCTCATTAAAGAGAAGAATATTGTATCAATGAAGAGCATGCGCTCGAAATATTGCACTCAAAGGATTTGCATCTAAATATAAATCTAATTGTTACATAGCAGAATATTGAAATATTTCGCAGCTCGTTGCTTTAAAACATTTACTTGCATCAGGTGGGAAATTAAACCTTTCGGAAAACGTAATAGTTCCAGCTTGTGTAACATATACAGGAATACATCGTTTTAATATTTGATATCGATTAATTGACAAATAATGACTGTACAAACTGCAGCAGTATGTAGTTCATCAATAAATGTTAAACATTTAAAATCAAATGTCCTCGTGTTATTTATAAGAGCACGCCTAAAATCTGACACTCTCACTGAATACGGTTTTAACAACACATGTTCATTAGAAAATGAAATACGTGTTTTTGATTTTTAATGTTTTATAGTTATGAGGAAAGTTCACGATTTCACTTGTTGCCGCGTCACAGTCTGCCCGAGTTTCAAGAGGTGAGCAAATCCCTAATTAAATCGAATTAGCTTGAATTGTGAGTGAACTAAAATAACATATGACAGATACAATTATTTTCATTTAAAAAAAGGCAAGATAACAGTGTACACAGCAACATTTTTGATAAACACGACAAAATGCGCGCTCACTTATTTGGGCGCGCTGTGTGCGTTTGTAATTCAATAATTCACAAAAGACAGATTCGATATTATATAAACAATCATTTACAAACACAAACTTATCTTTACATAGCTCTTGATTTCAGGAATGAAACAGACCTTTTTTTCCTTTCCGTTTTTAAAATTTATTTCTATAACTTGTTCCGCCAAAAATTCGAAAAACCTTATTGCGTCCACCGTGCAGTTTAAACACATCTTATCAAACGACAACAGTTTAGTTTCGCTACCCTGGTTAAGCATTAATTTAGGGAGAGTTTATACTTGTTTGTATAATTTAAATAAGTAGTATATTCCGCAAAAACTACGATTTTGACAAACAGATTCGCCTCTACATCACTGTAAGTATTTCTAAACCGCACCTAAAATTTACAAAAGCTGTCAGTTCGATAAATCATCGTTTTCTTTGAATAACATCAACTTAAGCGTGACTGGGAGTTTATTATCAATTAATAACCATTGTTTCTTTTCTACCAGGCACTCTTGACTAGCAGTCAGGCCTTTTTAGGCTAACTAAACAACATTGGCAGGCACTTTTACTTAGAGTTCATCAAAACATCGTGTTTTATAAAGCACAAAACTAAATTCGTAAGTCACAACCTCCACTTATCACCCAGCAAATTCCCCTGAAGATGTCAAATAACAGCCTGCTTCTCAGTGTCGCATTTCCTTTTTGTTTTCTCCAATCTTCTTGTACTTTTCAGCTTCTTTATCTCTTGAGGCCCATCAGTTGTTCTCAAGCCATTGCTATTATCAGTCCCAAAATAATTAGAAGAGTGACTCAAGCTTCCCCTCTCATTGTCACAGCAAACAGGATGTGGGCTCACAGCTGGAAAGAAAGTGAAAAGAAGTGTGTGTGTGTGTGTGTGTGTGTGGGATGTCTGAATTCAGGGTGCTTGGTGAAAACGTAGTGGCTCATCAGCACAATGATGATTTGAATATCAAATGGATGACGCACACAGCCGTAAACGCACGGCGTTCAGAGGAATTCAGAGCCCATCGTTCATACGCTAGGCCGCGCGAGCTCAGGGAAACGGCTGTATGGTCCACGCCGTGGAAAGCTCAATGATTTCTTGCATGATTAATAGTGGAGAAAAGACCGTGTTTCTGCTCCTTTAAATTGATGAATCATTGGTGATTTTCCCCAGCTGGGCTTCGACTGCCTTTGAGTGGCTACGGCGCCTGTAATTTATGGCTTTTCTGTTTGATGAGGTCAAAACGCAAAACTGGTTAATGACATCACCGGTAGAACTCAGAACAGTAGATACACACTGTACCAGACAGCAGGTGCAACATGGACTCCTTTTTTCCATCCTAGTTATTTTACTATTATTATTATTATGCATCCAGTTACAGCTTTTTAGCCAGAGGAGATTTGTTAATTATTATTATTACTATTATTGATTTGTTTTTCTCCCACTGAAAAAGATCAGATTTTAAAAACTACAGAGTTTGAAAACTTTAAGTGTGCAATATCAATTCAGTATGTTTTCTTTTTGTATTCCATTTGATATATGTATATTTTTAATATACTTCCAGTTTCAGCTATTTAGCCAGAAAAATAATTTGATTTCGATGTTTTGCTTAGATTTAAAATATTTTTATTTATTTATTTTGCACACACAAAATACGATGCGTCTGGCGTCTGTTTTAAAAAACTACAACATAGTTTCAAAACTTAAAGTGTGCAATATCAATTCAGCGCATTTCTTTTTTTGCCATTTGATTATTTTTAAATTTTTAAAATATCTATCTATCGTTTCCTATTAAAGAAACATCCAAAACAGAAATAACCACCATACACTAATGTAAAGACTGTATATGGTAATTAAACAACAGTTATTGTCTATTAATAAAAAATATTATATATATATATATATATATATATAATTATGATTATGATTATTATTATTATTATTAATAATAATAATAATATTAAATATACTAAAATTTATATAAAATCTAGTCACAGCTTTTTGGCCAGTAAATACTTAACTGAAAATGATAGAAAAATACTTAACTGATAATTAAGGCCATGCCTTAATAAATAAATAAATTCATTCATTCATTCATTCATTCATTTACTCATTTACATATTTCTATCTTTTTAATTAATTTATTTATTTTGCTGGCACCGAATATGACATTTTTGGTTTCTGCTTTAGAAAACTACGACTACGTTTAACGTGTGACGATCATTTCAGTACATTTGCTTTTAAATCCCATGAATTTATTGGTGCAAATCAGACTAAATGTTCCAGCAAAACCATCAGCCCAGCTAATATTTTTGTCTATATTCGCACAAATCCAGCTGTTACTATTTAAAACTTTGATTTAATCTAGTTTTTCCTAACTCAAACCAGCATTATCAGACACAATCAAGCATTAACAAGCATTATCAGACACAATCAAACATTTAATGATACACTGAAACACATCCTGTTTAGCAGCCTCTGATGACAGACCGCATTACCATAGACGAAGCAAACTTCAAAATTTCATTTCAGCTTGTGAATGAAGTCAGTGGATTTCATTACACACACTGTGTATATTTTCACACCTTGGCTCCATAACCGACATGCATCTAGCACAAATCGGCAAAACGCACGCACACACAGAGGCCGATGCTTCCACACCGATCCACTGAAAACACACACATATGCATGCAACGAATGCACACAAATTGCACACACTCTGCGATTCCACTTAATTCAATCAGCAGCGGGATATTGACACCATATGTGCCCTAATCATTGGTCGCGGGCAATCCTGATTAGGTTATTACAGATAATATAGTTGTCTTCTGTCACAATATCGGTCTTTTGCATCCGAGGTCAACAATAGGAAATCACAGTTCAACTCATGCATATTGACATTTCAATCATTTACATATAGCAGCATTACAGGGTAATATCTTTAATCATATCAGACATTGTCTCTGCTGGGAGTCGTTGTTTAGCTTGGCAGGCGTTTTTTTGAGTGATTTTCTCACAGCGTGGATTAAAAATGATGGTCGTGACTGCAAGGCCTCGCCGAACGCCGAGAAATATGCCAGTGTCAAGCTCGAGTCGATTGTGTTGACACAATAATTTGAGCAAATGCACTCTGGGAAATTTACTTGAGATAACAAATTTGGAATATTGCAACTAAAATTATAACCGCTAATCAAGGCCTTGTCTTACCCAATATATAAAAATAAAACAAATAACTAAATGTTTATTTTCTACTCTCACTTTCTCCGGCCATTTCGTCTTTTGGTGTCAAAGCGCTGCGGGCGTTTTTCATTCGGAAGCACAAAAACAAGCTCGGCGGTGTTGGAATCGGAGCTCATCTGCATCTCTCCACGCTAAACATTTCCATTTAGAGTGATTTAAAGGAGGGAGTTTATGTCCCTGCCATGTGCGTCCATCATCTGCAGACGTGCCGCCGTCCCCCGACCCCGCTCTGCCTCTGTAAACCTGAGTTATAGAGCAGCTATTTGAAAAGATAATAATTTAACTTTCCCTCCACCGTTACACTGAGGAAATGGATGTGTTTGTGTTGATTGCCTGAGCTTTGAAGGTTTCCTTGTACTTTAGGACAGAGCCAAAGAGACGCGACGTGCGACGCTGGAGTGTTTGTTTTCGAAAAGCAGCCATGCGTTAGATCATTACGGGTCGGAGTTAAAGGGACAGTTCATCAAAAATGGGAAAAAAAAATCTATATAATAAACAGAAAAATGTAATAAAATAGAAAAATATCATAAATCTGCAATATATTCACCCTCATGTCATTTGCATTTGAAACACATAAGAAAATTTGAAAAGGAAAGATTTAGTAGAAGGTTCAAGCTGCTCTTTTACATACAATGAAAGTGGATGGTGACTGCGCCTGTCAAGCTTTAAAAAGAAAAATAAATCTATAACACCACATAAGCGTATCAAAATCACTGATTGTGGGCAATCCTGATTAGGTTTTTGCAGATAATATAGTTGTTTTCTGTAACAATATCAGTGTGACGCATTGATCTTTTTGTTGCGAGGTCAAAAAAAAATAGGAAATCAGTTGAAATCATGACATTTCAGTCATTTATACAGCAGAGTTGCATTATTTTTAGTTCATTTTTCATTTACTTCTTTATATTTCTTTATATTACATTATTCCCCACCCCGCCACATTTTTGATGAATTATCCCTTTTGCTCTCATCCATAATTATCTTTTTTTCTCATTTATTTATTTAATTATTTAATTGCATAGTTGTACAGATAGACAAATAGGCAGACAGATAGACTTATTTTTAGACTTATTTGTTTTTCATGAACTATCCCCTCTACTCACCCTTATTTATTTATTTATTTATTTATTTATTTATCATGAACCATCCCTTTGACTCATACCCATAATTATCTATACATGCTGGTTAAAAAAGTCTGTTTTGTGCACTATATTCCAATCTTATAAAGCCAAATAGCTCTAAATTGTCTTATTTTTGTGAGATCAACAATAGGAAATCAGTTCAACTTTTGACATTTTAGTTATTTACATACAGCAGAGTATCATTAACTTTTAATCATTTTTAACATGTATATACTTACCTATATAATATATAAATAATAATATATATAGCTTATTGTATTCTATTATTGTATTATTTATTTATTTATTTATCATGAACTATCCCTTCGACTCACACCCATAATTATCTTATTTATTTATTTATTTATAATTTTTCATGAATTATCCCTTTGACTCACACGTTATGTATTTATTTATTTATCATGAACTATACCTTCAGCTCACACCCTCATCCATCCATCTATCTATCTACCCCTTTGACTCATTTATTTATTTATTTATTAATTACGAACTATACTTTCCCTTCACACACAGTTATCTTATTTATTTATTTATTCATATTTTTTCCATGAACTATTCCTTCTTACACCCATACATCTATTTATTTATTGTTTTATTTATTTATTTACTCAGTCACTCATTTAATTAGTTAACTGTATAGTTCATGTTATAATTTTCACACATTATAAAATAATTTATAAAATTCACACATTTTTGAGGAACTATCCTTTTAATTCAAGCCAGATAGCTCTAAATTGTCTTATTTTTGTGAGATCAACCATAGGAAATCAGTTCAACTCATGACATTTCAGTTATTTACATACAGCAGACTATCATTATTTTTTAATCATTTTTAACATGTATATACTTACCTATATAATTCTATAGCTTATTGTATTTTATTTTCTCACACATTTTTATGACTTATCCCTTTAACTCACACTCGTAATTATCTAACAGATCCATATGTTTTCTTTCCAATGTAATATTTCCTTAACTATCCTGTTAATTGCTGAAGTATGTTAGAGTTTTAGGAAGAGCCCTGTGTGTGTGTGGGTGTGTTTGTTTGTGGGTATTGTAGGCATTGGCCTTGTGCCCATCCTGTGTTATACCTGCATCTCAATGAAGCTGGCAAGGTGATTTACTGGCAAGGTGTCTGGGCTGCAGTCTCTCGCTCTCTCTCTCTTTAACCAGCGAGTCAAAGCGACATTGATCTCTCAGCCAGGCAAGGTGACCTACAGAGCACCACTTCCCAAGTCTTTCTTTTCTCGTCTTCATCTCTCCCCCTTTCCTTTTTTTTTTCTTCATCGTCGAGTCGGTGGCGGGCCGTGACCCCAGCGAGTGATGTCATGTCCTGTGGCAGAGAGCACAGCAGTGAGGTGAATATGAAAACAAAAGCAAGTCCTTGAGCTGCTCTGTGCCACTCATATCAAAAAAACGCCTTCACAGCGTCCTGTTTCACAACCCCGTGCACAACCACACCATGCCACCACAGTTATGCTGCTACTGAAGAACTGTTATCTTTCGCTTAAAAGTCAAAAATAAGTTTTCTCATTTATGCTCACTCACCTTCATATTTCTCTGTCTTTCGATTTGGTAATTTTTTTATCAATTGAACATTAAAAGAAAAGTTTAGCACAATATCGAGGCTGCTGTTTTCCATACAACGGGAGTGGATAGTGACTTAGGCTCCGAAAAATTTAATTTAAAACAATATAAATATTGCAACATAGGTTCACTGGAAAAATGCGACTTTGTAATGTTTTTAAAAAAAACAGTATAGAACCTTAAAATTTTACGTTTAGTCCACTCGATTTGTACAAGTGACAACTTGGATATTTAAGTTGACAACATTTTAAGGCAGCACAAACACTTATTTTTTAAAGTTGAAACAACGTTTTTATAGCGCTTTGCAAAAATGTATACACGTATACAATTAACTTCAGTTTTCAGCTGAAATGAACACCAGTGGCAGTAAAACACCAATAACTTTTATTTCTTTTCACACAAATTATGATATTGACAATATGTCATCAATCAGCCATATTGGCGGCACTAAACATAAACAATGCATCTGAACCAAACAAAACTCACATATTTTGCTGATTATTGCTGAAAATGGTCAATTATTGTCATTTTTTGGATTGTACTAGTCAGTCAGACCAGGAAAAACATTTGAAGTGCTATAGACTGCTAAAAGCTATCACAAATCAAGGAGAAGAGTGCAACTGTCTGAGGAACAAAAGACGTTTGTGGTTGGCCAAACTGAACCATGATTTCCAGAGCAAAAATCTTGAAAACATTTGTGTTTGTTCTTATCATTTCCAGTCAGGTATAGGTGAAATATTAGCTTAATATCTGAATTAATTCTGCTTGTACATATCTTTACCATCTATTAATATTAGTTTGTCAAATAAATTAGCAGAACAATGTATTCAGTAGTACATTAACCGTGCAATCAATGCTGTTGTTTACATCAGAGTGTCACCAACATAGTCGCACATCCGGGTAACTGACCAAATCATAACGTAAGTGCAAACACTGTATATTTTTGATTAAGAAAGCTTATTTTAGCACTGTGTCTCGTTATGGTTTCAGAGCATTTTTACCATAGTGCGTGATTTGTAAATTAATGAATACATAATAATGTCTACTTCACACAATTTATAGGCTATATGGTGTTTTAGAAGTAGAAAACTTGCTCGTTAGCTCACCTGGTAGCCTACAGCTGTGCACTTGAGTCATGACATTTGATAAAAGAGCTCACAGACTTGTAAAAAATAAACTATAATGGCATGCTTGCTTCAGCAAATACATTTTTTTTAATCTCACATTTTTTAAAACATTATGTTAGGTTAAGTGTTGTGTTTACTGTATGTGGTGTAATACATTATTTTCAAACGCAATCAAGTATTCTTTTCTTGTTACTCACCTGTCATGACCAAATCCAAATTCCGGTGATACACACGATAACCAACGAGATAAGCGTTTCCACATTCACCTTCTTCTGTTTGGGAGAATATTGAACGCTTCGTAGCGCCACTTATGGACCTTTCTCACATTTCCGGGTTTCTCATAGCAGAAGTCGTCATAAAATCCGAGAGCAGTAAATAGGAGAGTACCACAAATATATTTTTTGCATTCCCATTTGCTCAAATAGCAAAAGAAAATATACACGATAGTGTTTTCACGACTTTCAATCAAAGGAAAAAAAATTGAGCTAGTCTGATATCGGCAGTCAGAAGAGAAAACAATGTCAAATTTACCTTCCCTCCCATAGACGCAGCATTAGAAACACCCCCGCATAGCGTTAACTATTTTTTTTTCTAACTTGATGAAAAGGTGATATAATACAAAGCATAGTGTTATAAATGTACATACGTGTTTTTAAAAATCAAAATATTAAAAAACTTTAAAGGATTTTTGATGATGATGACCGTTGAAACGCGTCATCACAGGCTTGTGAAAAGGGTTCATTGGACATTTCGATTTGAAAGAAACTTGAACGAAGCAACGTGATCATTTGTGACCCTCGACCACAAAACCAGTCTTAAGTTGCTTTGAACATTTCATAAACGAATTTAAACTATTCTGCTCCTCACTGAGATTACTTAAAAATGGTCGGTTTTTTTTTTTTAGTTTATTGCTTTACTTGTACTACTGTGGATCCCCTTAAGGTTTGATGCTGACTGTTATTGTACTTAGGTTGATACTATGCTGTTACCTCTACGAGTTTTTGTATTCTGTTTAATATATATTAAAAAAAAAAAGTCTTAAGTTGCACCGCCTGGTATGTAAAAATACATTGTATGGGTCAAAATTGTATATTTTACTTTTATGCCAAAAATCATTAGGATATTAAGTGAAGATATTTTGTAAATTTCCTACCGTAAATATATCAAAACTTCATTTGGACAACGTTAAAAGCGATTTTCTCAATATTTTGATTTTTTGCACCCTCATATTCCAGATTTTCAAACAGTTGTATCTCGAACAAATATTGTCCTATCCTAACAAACCATACATCAATGGAAAGCTTCAGATGGATTCAATGGATTCAGCTGTCAGATAAACAAACCGACACATTAAGACTGGTTTTGTGGTCCAGCTTCACATTTTGTATTAATGTCGTCACAGTCACGTGTTTCCAGTCATCCTGGATTGTGTTATTATTTTTTTAACTCCCTTGTTGTTCAACCGCATATTATTTATTTTCTAACGTGAAACACAAACGGAGATCATCTAACGTTGTTTTCTACACAAGTAAAGTGTTTACAAAGCATTTCAAACGCGCGCGTTTGACGAAGGCTCCCTGCTCTTCTTCTGTTGCATCGATTGAACTTCAGCTGCACATCAAATGATGTTTTCATGAACGCGACAGGGTGAGCTATTTCTTTTGCAGGTGTTATCGCTGCTTTTAAACCTTGTTCACATCCTGAGGTGGAGATTGTGCTGGATAGATGTTAGCGTTTGCTCTCTAATCTTTCTGGAGATATTTTACTCTAATAGAAAGTGCTGTAAACACGCATGTGTGCTGTGAGGTGAGAGTTCACTCAGCCTGGCCCGCACTGATTACAGACCAGAATGAATGGCTTTGTGAACTGAACTGGGTCGAGGGATTTAACATGTTTTTTTTAGAGGCAGCGGTGCTCTATAGAGGATATGTGCTAACTTTGTTTAACAGAAACACTACTCGTGAGAGGATATAAGAAAGAAAACTGTCAGTTACACTGCAATTTGCATATTAATTGCTTTCTTAGTTTATTTTTTTATGTGTGGTATACCTTGTGTATGACATCTCTAAAGCTTAACGGTGTAAAACAAGCTCTATACAGCCATTTTGTTTTATTTTAAGTGTTTATTTATTTTTGAATATATACATCTCAATGCCACTATTTTAGACTTTTAGTTGTATCTGATTCTTATTGTATATGCTGAATAGTAGAATTGTCTGATTATTTTATGGTATTATACTAATACTGTTTTTAATCTTTCTGTCTTTTGCACATCTTGTTCATCACAAAAGGACATCACGAAAGTTTCTACACCTGTGATACGACCTCTAACCCCTGCCCTTTGCCCCTGCAGTCTGAGGTAAGAGCAAAGTTTTATTTTATTCCAGTGATTCCCCTAGGATTCCAGGTTTGGGGAGGGGGGGGGGCGTGGTTTACAAACGGTACGGTACATTACTCTCTGTGTAATAACAAAAACATTTATTTCAGTGAAAAAATAAGCAAAAAAATCTCAATTTCAACATTTTGAACAATAGGGCCCTACAATCTTTTTCTTTTTTTTTTTTCAGAAATTCTTGTGTTTTAATTTTCTGATAATCAAATACAGGCATTAAATATTTATTTTTAATGAAATTAAATTAATTAAATTAAACCTTTTTATTTGTTGCCAAACAAGAGTTTTTCTGTTATTTCTGTTATTATTATAATTTCTGCATTTAACGGTTTAATTAAATTTGCCAGAAATAGGAATATTTAAACACCTACATTATACTGTACAAAAGTAATACAAGACTAAAACATTTCTGTTACATGTTAAACCGTACTTTTATTTTGACAGTTTGCCGGTTAGTTTTTGTGTATATACTACGGTATGATGCTAATTTTCTCAAATGAAACGGTAAAATTTACATGAAGTGACTCTCACAGCAGTTCTGGAGATTAAGTTCATGCGTTTATGTCGTCATATAATGAGAGGCAGAGGCCGAAAATAACCGCGAGTCACGTGTGCTTCATTATTTGTGTAGTAAACAAAGCCGCGTCTCCGCCATTCATTCATACAGAGCCAAGCGGAACATGGAGGAATCATATTTAAACCGTCTTGTTGCGTTTTAATATTCACAGACACTAGTCTATATCGCGATTCGAATTAAGTGAGAGACCTACTTTTGAATTATTAAACCAAAAATTGACGAATTCTGCGGCATCCCGCGCTATAGAGTAAATTCTGTTTTTATGAATGGACTCCGCGATCCCGTCCGCGTTTTAGCGGAGGAGAAATTGTAGACGCGTGACCACGTAACGTTAGAGACAGAAATGACATGCCGTTGTGTAAATAAGATAAATAACATAAGGATATTTCGTTTTTTAAATAAAAGAACAAGGTATAGACCTGTTCTATAGGAAAGGTAAACTTAAATGACGTCTGTTGTGATCTGGCGCTATATAGAAAATAAAGTTTAGATGACCTTAAAGGGGGGCGGTGGCTGCCGTTGGGGGGGGCGGGCCGCCCCCCAAATATAATGGTAGGGGAAACACTGTATTCTGTGCAGATGAAAATTATTATAATCCTTATTTATGAATATTTCATCATAGTGGATTTTTTTTTTTTTTCTGTATGAAAAAATTGATTACTAGACTTCACATTTTATCACAAGAGTTTCTGTGGCTCAGAAACTGAACGTAGCATTATTTAAAATAAGATACAATTAATTATAGTACATTTTATAAACATTTAGGTACTTTTACTGAAAATTAAACTATTATACATAGTGCATAAACAAATATTTATATATATATATATTTTATGTTTATGTGACCCTGGACTACAAAACCAGTCATAAGTAGCAATAGCCAAAAATACATTGTATTGGTCCGAATTATTTATTTAATTTTTTTTAATGCCAAAAATCATTAGGATTTTAAGTAAACATTATGTTCCATGAAGATATTTTGTAAATTTTTTACTGTAAATATATCAAAACTTAATTTTTGATTGGTAATATGCATTGCTAATAACTTAATTTGGACAACTTTAAAGGTGATTTTCTCAATATTTAGATTTTTTGCACCATCAGATTACAGATTAGTTGTATCTCAGCCAAATATCCTCTCCTAACAAACCAAACCATTTCCATCAATGGAAAGCTTATCTATTAAGCTTTCAGATTGAAATAAATCTCAATTTCAAAAAAATGACTTGTATGACTGGTTTTGTGGTACAGGGTGACACATGGGTCAAAGACGTTAAGATGTCCACGGCAAAAGAAATTTACAAAAGTGATTTTATGTCCAAAGCACATTAAATGTAAGTAAAGTGTCTACTTTTAAAGTTTCAAATAAGTTTTTGTAGAATAAAATATCAAAATTTGGTTGAAATAATGTTACATTGTCAGTGCAACACAATATTTATATAAAAATTCAAACAACATGCTTATTGTGACTTGTACATATTAAAATATATAAAAGAATAACGTATTTTATATTAAATTTTGTTGTGTTTTAAATGAGAAAAAATTCTTACTGACAAACAGGCAAAACCTAGGATAGTGACAAATGTAGAATTACAGCTAATTCGTATTTGGGGTGAAAGTAATTCGTCTTTTAATATCTCATAAATTCTGTTGTAAATATGCCTGACAAGATTGTCACACCAGTTGACATTTTAGTGGGGGTCTTCTTGTAAATTAGGGGAAAATGTGCAATATTTATTTTTTGCTCCGAAAAACAAAAGCAAAAATGTAATTAAATTAAACGGAAAATGTTTTAATATTTATTTTGGAAAAACAACAACTATTTAAAGCAGTATTACACTTATTGTGTATGCTTAAACCCTTTTCTCGAAATTTTATTTAATCAAATGATCAGTTCAATTCTAATGACTATTTCCATGTTTGATTATAAATCATATTTTAAGTAGACATTTGTGTTATAACGAGCAAAACCCTACTTGGGTGTAACGTTTGATTCATATTCTCATATTTAGTGTATCTATAGCATTTATATTGAGTGAATGCATAAACTTGTCAGTGGAGTTACTAACCAGTGACTAGCGGGTATGTTATAGTTATAGAAAGGCTTGTTTATTATGTTTAGAGCTGGAAGTTTCATGATTTCATGAGTTTGTCGACGCTCACGGTGTAACGTATGCCTGTAGCGAGAGGCAGTTTGTTCAATATGTATGAATGTGTTTGTTTTTTGGCTTGTAACAGACTGTTATTGATCACTTCACCAGTTATCTCAACATAAACTGACCGACATCACTAAAAATGGACCCGTTAATATAATAAACCCTGTGAAACGCAGTCTTGTGATTTTATAAGCTCATAATTTGGCCAAATTGTGTTTCACTTTAAATCTACTGATGCAGATAGGTTTCTGTGAAGGTTAAGTCATAGTAAGTTTACTCTGAAAACCATTATCTGGCATCTATAAGACGAATACATCCTTAAGTGTGTGTGTGTGTGTGTGTGGACATGTTCTAGTTAGCTGAGGGTGAATCTCATAGGACTGTATCGATGTTCTGCGTGATTCGCCAGCATTCAACCACACATTTCCGGTGTAACGAAACTCAGATGTGAGGTCACAATCAGGGCATAGGAAGTACTTGTTGTGTTTGTCTTATTTGTGCTTATTTTGTGACGTCAGCGGATGTTGTTGTTGTGTTAGCGATTCTGAAACATCATTTTGTTTTGGTTACTTGTTTGAAATGATTTGTGCGAGTGTGCGCACGTATTCGTTCTCTATCCTCGCGCCGTCCGCTGCGTGAATTTGTGTGTGTGTTCGTATGTTGAATGTAACCAAAGCCAGTAAGGATATGAGTTATATTTAGCAGCACCTCCTGAAGACACCCGCTCAAACCGTGTGGTTAAAAATACTCCCAGACTCAAGGAGAGAGGACTCTGCTGCCCGTTCTCATCCCCGCTGACCTAAGGCTCACTTCGGGCCCAGAAAAACGTCCCGACACGTGCTCGTGTGCTCAGTTAACATCACAGTGCCTTCAGTAAACATCAGGAAAAGCCTGATGCAAATGAATAATAGGTGAAGTGGGTTTTAGGACAGTTAACTGTCTTTTGTATGTGTCTTTATATTTATGAGATTATTAGTTTTGTTTTTTGGGGATTTCTTTGATCAATGCACACACATTTTCACCAAAATGCTTCACTTGGGGTCATTACTACTTCCTGTAGCATCCAATCTTTCACTCTCCTTCAGCCATCGTCCGCATTTTTTTTTTTTTTTTGCCCTTGGTCTTTCCTCTAAAATTTTGTCTGTAGGGTTTTATGTCTTGTTAAATAAATACATTTTCCGAATTAAAATTACTACTACTACTAGCTTACCTACCTACCTACTTACCTACCTATTTATTTATTTAAAAGTAAAAAACAAAAAAAAAGTCAAATAAAATCATTCTCTTTTTTTGTGAATTCAGATGCATTTTGGTGTTATTTATTTATTTGTTTATTTAAAAGTTTAAAAAAAAAGATGTCAAATTAAATCTTTTTTTTTTTTCTGTGGGTGTTCAAAGTAAAAAGGTCATGAATTCAGATGCATTTATTTATTTATTTATTTGTTTGTTTATTTATTTATGTATTTATGCATTTATTATTTATTTAAAAGTAAAACAAAAAATGTCAAATTAAATCTTTCTCTTTTTTGTGGGGACTCGAAGTAAAAAAGTCATAAATTCAGATGCATTTTGTTTTATTTATTTATTTATTTATTTATTTATTATTTAAAAGTAAAACAAAATGTCAAATTAAATCTTTCTCTTTTTATGGGGACTCGAAGTAAAAAGTCATGAATTCAGATGCATTTTGTTTTATTTATTTATTTATTTATTTATTTATTATTTAAAATAAAACAAAAAATGTCAAATTAAATCTTTCTCTTTTTTGTGGGGACTCGAAGTAAAAAAGTCATGAATTCAGATGCATTTTGTTTTTATTTATTTATTTATTTATTTATTATTTAAAAGTAAAACAAAAAATGTCAAATTAAATCTTTCTCTTTTTTTTGTGGGGGTAAAAGGTAAAAAAAGTCATGAATTCTGATGCATTTTGTTTTATTATTTGTTTATTAACTAGTTTATTTATCTATTAATTAATTAGCAAAAAATATCAAATTAAATCTTTCTCTTTTTTTGTGGGGGCTTAAAGTAAAAAAAAGGTGTGAATTCATTTTATTTATATAAGTTTTAGATGTCTAAAAATCCTTTTTTTGTGTAAGAAAGTAAGAAAATCGTGAATTCAGATGCATTTTGGTGTTTTATTTATTTATTTATTTGAAAGTAAAACATGTTAAACAAAGTCCTTTTGTGGGGGCTTAAAGTGAAAAAGTTGTGAAGTCAGATGCATTTTGGTGTTATTTATTTATTTATTTGTTTATTTATTCATTCATTTAGTTTTTTATAGTAAAAATGTCAAAAATATATTTTTTAATTTATTTATTTATTTATTGTGGGTGCTTAAAGTAAAAAGTTACAGGAAAACACATTATAGGAATTACAGTAAGTTTATATTTATATTTACTTTGTTCAGTTTCATTTAAAATTTAATTTAACTTAATTGAATTATTATTTTTCACTTTCACTTGATTTTTATTGTGGGGAAAGAACTATTTCTTTGCTGTAACATTTAATGTAGTCAGTGTGGAATAACCAATAAACAGGAAGCCATTTTGTTGTCATGTGGCGAGAAAAACACAAAATGACATGACAGAGAGACAACATGTCAAGATCATTAAGTCTCTAAAAATATCAGTTAACTTATGTTTTTATGACAAGATGCTTAATTCAGGCTGTCAGATGGAATAACCCTAAGAAAATGTCATATTTATGATTAAAAACATATATAAGGAATATTATTAAAACAAATACTTGAAAAAGTACACTTACATGAATCCAAGGTATGTAAACTATTATTTTCTGTATAATTTTCAGTATTACTGCACTGTATTTTTCACTTGGTTACACCACATGACATATTTGGGGTCTTTAAAAAAAAAAAAATATTCAGAATAGTAAAAAAGGTTTCCAAAAACGTGTTAAACATGAATAAAAATCCTACATTTTTATGAACTAATCTGATTTTAATCAAGATTTTTAACCTCCTGATCTCTCATTTACCCTTTAACCTGTTTCGTACAATAATAAAAACAAGCAGAACACGTAACGTATTTCAGACGAGCGTCACGTTTAGACACAAACGTTGAAGTCAACACAGTCCTCACGTGATATCCCGAGGGAAACGGCAGTGCTGGTGTTTAGAGATATTTACAGTATATAACTGTATTGTTTACGGGGTTGTATAATGTGTGTTTTACGGTCTCGTCAGACTCTGTTCTCTGGTCAGTTCATCCGTCTGCGGACGGGCTAAGGATGAATGTGTCTGTGACGGCCGTGGCATCCATAACCCTCTCTCCATCTCTCTGCCATCCCTCGCTTTTATTCCTTTATTCCTCACCGTACCCAAAGCCGCAGATTCGATGGCATATATTTTCCCAGGGCCGCGGCGCAGGAACCGGGCGCCTCCTCGCCTCCTTGTTAGCTTGACAAATAACTTCTGTGGGCAGAAAGTGCTGAATTTTAGCTTTCGATGTCTATTTTCTGCCGGCTGACATTAATTTTGCGAGCTCTGCGGGAGCTAACTATCAGAAATAAATAAATAAGGAAATAACAGGGCTGAGGCAGGGGCGGCTCGGCCATTAGAGCAGGTTTCTGAACACACGTGCGCACACGTCCCGTTTGTTGACGGATGCGCCGCCTGTTGTATCACATACAGTATCTGGAGCATTTTGTAATCAGCTTCATTTTTGTTAGAGGTAATAATCTACATATTATTTTATTTTATAATTTGTTTATTATTTAAACATGCATTTTTGTAGGGTAAATATTATTTTTACACAGCTGTAAACATTTTCCCTTGTTTCTTTTGCTTTCTTTCTTTTTATTTATTTATTTATTTATTTTATTTTATTTTAACATTGTTAACCTAATTAATCAAATATCTAATTTTAAGATTTAGTAATTTTTTTTTTTTTTTTTTTGCATTTGTTGTGTATATAAAAAACATTTTTTTTTAGTCAATAAAAAATGTAGCTAATCAAAGTAATAAGATGACATTTTAGGAAATACAGAATAAAAATTAGCCCTTTATTTATTTGACTGCATGAGAGGGTTACTGTCGTTAACTAAAACTAAAATCATTACACCCAAACTAACTAACTAACAAACAAACAAATAAAAACTAAACTATACTGTACTATACTATACTATACTATACTATGCTGTTATTTGAAATAGAATAAATAATATAATAAAATATAACAAAATAATAACTGAAATAAAATAAACAATAGAAATGTTTTAATTAAAATAAAAGTATTTTAAATAAACTAAAAACTAATTAAATAAATAAATACTGTACTATACTTAACTATACTATATACAATACTGTGCTGTTATCTGAAATAGAATAAATAATATAATATCACAACATATTAACTGAAATAAAATGAACAATAGAAAAGGTTTAAATAAAAATAAAATAATTAAAATGAACTAAAATAAAAAGTAAAAATAAATAAATAAATCAAATAGACAATCAAATACTGTATTATAATACACTGTTGTTTGAAATAAAATAAATTGAAAAAAATATTATCTATAATAAAATGAACAATAGAAAGGTTTTAAATTAAAATAAAAGTAAACTAAAATAAAAAGTAAAATCTACAAATAAGTAAACAAACAAACTATACTATACTTTGAAATATAATACATAATCTAATAAAATATAACATACAAAATAAAAATACAATACATAAAATACAAAATATAAAGGTTTTAAATTAAAAGTAATTAAACTAAAATAAAAAGTACGTAAAATAAAGAAACAGACAAACAAATACTATACTATACTGTTATTTGAAATAAAATATAACAAAATATTAACTGAAAAAACAATAGAAAAGTTTAAAATACAAATAATTAAAATAAACAAAAAACTAAAAGTATGTAAATAAATAAATACTATACTATACTGTTATTTGAAGTAGAATAAATAATATAATAAAATGTAACAAAATATTAACTGAAAAAACAATAGAAAAGTTTTGAATTAAAATAAAAATAATTAAAATAAACAAATAAAAACTAACAGTAAATAAATAAATAAATAAATACTATACTATGCTATACTGTACTATACTGTTATTTGAAATAAAATAAATAATATAATAAAATATATTATAACAATATTAACTGTAACAAAAAAGCAATAGAAAAGTTTTAAATTAAAATAAAAATAATTAAAATAAACTAAATTAAAAAATGAAAACTGTCGACGACTTTACAAAAATGGTGTGTGTGTGTGTGTATATATATATATATATATATATATATATATGTGTACACACATATATATATAGTTGGATAGTGATTTTTTTTCTAATGTAGATTATTATTAATATTATTATTAATTATTAATAAATGGAATGAATCAAGAAATCCGATCATGATGACGTTTGGTTAAAATTAATTTTGATTTGACTGAGTTTGATGTGATTCATAATTGATTTTGGTGCTGTTCATTCATTTTCAAAAACACTTTAAAGTCACAAATGACAAGTTCATGTTTACATCAATTTAGTGGAACATTAACAAAAATACATCAGGTTTTACATTCACAGGCTCAAAAAATGTATTTTGGAAACTGGCGTTTTAATTAACTCCCGCAGAATCAGTCCACACCATGTGTGTCGCTTGCCTTTAGAAATCAAATATGGTCCGGACGCAGACACGGGAGGAGCTGGTTTAAATGCTCACGTCAGGAAGTGCAACGGAGGCGTTACGGGGATCGAGGGGCTTGTGAATGTTTTAAAACGCGTGTTTAAAATGTTTTACAGGTGTTTTAAAGGCTTGTTGCAGCACATCCTCACAGAAGCTCGAGTTTACAGTCGCTCTGCATTATTAGCAGACACGCTCGTCTTCAACACAGCTGGACGTCCCGACTGACCTCAAACTGCTGCTTCCGCTCCGTCCTCTGTTTATCACCACCTCAGACTCGTCGGGTCACCGGAGGTGGACCGAAATCCCATAATGCACCACAGATCGCACGCAGCAGCTAAATTACACTCGGCCTGGCATCAGGCTCCCGAATTTCACACGTATGCTAGTCATTATCATCAGGAAATGTGAGGAAAGACACGCTGTTTGCTAACTCTTGCTGACAAATACTTAGAGAAACAGTTGTGAACCACAATCCCTTGCTGATTCACTCCAGTCTCTTAGTGTGACGTCTCTAGTCTCTCTCTCGTGTTTTCACTTTTAGTGAAGCTGTAGTGACGCACCGGGCCTTTTGACCTCACGGAGATCCGATGGACTGCAGCCGACGTGAGCCGCTCTCTACCTGAGACAAAATGGATGCGTTGGAAAAGCCGGTTGGGAAAATGAGTCGTGTGCTTGTGTGTGTGAGGCTGAGAGCGAGGGCTGTGGCCGATGGGAACGGAGGGGAGGAACATCACGGGCTCTGCAGCAATTAGAATAATTTCACATTAATATGAGGATTGTGCTGCACGCTTATCTGCATAGAGGAAGCTCTTCCACATCAATCAGAATGCAGTGGTGTATTAACCACACATATGCACGCACACACGCACATGCACACTGCCGTATATAATCAACACCGTCCACACCAGTTTTTCCTCTTGCCCTGCAAAGATAACTAGATTTTTGCATTTTCTGAAGGAAATATGTTGTGCTTTGTGTGCAAAACGCACTGGTGTGATGCTGTTGTGTGTTTTTGAGTGGTTTTAGACACTTTGACTTGATGAAATGATGCTTTCACACAAATTTATACACCAGTTGTTTAAGAAAAGCAATAATACAGATGGTTTTGAAAAACTTCGATGCAAATTTCAAGAAAGTTTACATTAAATGGCTTTTTAACCATCAAGTAAAATGTATCGACTCATCTAGTTTTAGAGTTTTTTTTTTTTTTAAACATATGAATTTAATTTATTTATTATTAACTCAACTACACTTGGTTTGTCAAGCATGAAGTTATGATAGTTTGAGTTTTTGCAGCTGTACCACAATACTTTAATGACTTTAATAGACAAAATTATTATTTTTGTTAATAATAATAATAATAATAATGAAAAAGTAGTGACATAGTTAAATAAATACATGTTGTGTAACTATTAAATAAAATGTTGCAAAATACATTTTAATGTAAAGTGATTTTCCCCAGAAGTCATTCATTCAGAATTTATAAATAAATAAATAAATAAATAAATAAATAAATATATGTGGTGTATGAAGTAAAAGAGTAATACATCATTCTTTAAAAAAATGTTTTAATATTTTACTTTTTAAGGTTTTTTCCCCCCCTAAATCTCATGAATTATTAATTCAATACGTCATAATCGTGAAATAACATAAAATAAAATAAATAAATAAATTTGGTGTAACTATCAGGTAGAAATGCAATAACACATATTAAACCAAAAATGGCTTAATATTTTAATGTACGTTTTTTATATGTCATGAATTACGTCATAATTGTAAAAATAAATGAATAAATAAATGCTTGAATAAATTTATAATAAATATATGTATTATAAATAAATAACACATCTTAGTCATTATTTTCAAAATGTTTAATATGTTACTTTTACGTTTTTACATTTATCTCGTGAATTATTAGTTCAAGAAGTCATAACTGTAAAAATAATAAATAAATAAATAATACATAAATGTGTTGCTGTCAAGTAAAATGTAATAACACACCTGAGTCATTTTCAAAAAATGTTTAATATTTTAATGTATTTTTATGTCATAAATTATTAATTCAGTAAGTCATAATTGTAAAATGAATAAATAAATGAATAAATAAATAAATGTGTTATAACTATCAAGCAAAAATGTAAAAACACATCTTAGTTATTAGTTTCAGAAGATGTTTTATATTTTACTTTTTTTTTTAAATCTCATGAATGATTAATTCAAGAAATCATAGTTGTAAATAAATAAATAAATTTGTAACTATCAAGTATAGTTACTATATATATATATATATATATATATATATATTTCAAAGTTATCTGACATGATCAGGATGAATTCTTGTGGTTTTATGTTTTTTTTTTCTCAAAATGTCATAACTTATTAATTCATAAATGTACTTGCGTCTTTATCATCAAGTCACACTGCATGACATTTTTCAACCTGTTGTCATAGGTCAAATTATAGGATAGTTTAAGAAAAGTAGTTTTTAGCAGTAGTTTTAGTTATGTGTTTGTTGTATGTTGGTTTGTTGGTCTCACCACATTCGCAGGCAAATGTTTTTCAAATATCAATAAACAGTGAAGCAGTTAAATTAATACGTAATTACAAAAAACTGTTCATCATAGAACAGGTGTATTCAAATCACTGTATGTATAAACTGCTTTTTTGATGTTGATGATCTTTTAATGTCTCAAAAAATGAGCAGGAAAGGCGTTTAATATTTAGTGTTGCGTCTGTAATGACAGTAGTGATCTAATTATTGTGTGTGTGTGAGAGAGAGAGTGTGAGATATGTGTGTGTATGTGTGTATGTGTGTGTATTGGGTGTGTTTTGTTCCACGCCGTGTCTCGTAACCTCAAGTGCCACCCACTTGAAAATGTCAAACAGAGGAAGGAAAGGCTTTTGACGGCTTTTGGCTTTTTGTACTCACACACATGCATCATTTCCACTGCACTCATCACTTTCTGTCCAAATCAGACGTCCTAAATAGGACAAATAAACCAGAGACTCTCTGTCAACCTCACTTCCGTTATTACCGCCGCCGCAGTCATCAAAGATTATTAAAGCCTTCTCTCGTTTCTGTTTGAATAAGAGTGTCAGTTCATCACTGTTTCTGTTGCTCACGCTGTGAGAGTTTGCCATTTGACGTCTTAAACACACGCTTTGAGTTTTGATACTTCATGCTTTTATTTCTCTGACTAGTTCGATTTTTAGCTAGACGAGAAAGAAGAAACAAACAAACAAACAAGTGTTATTCTAGTACTTGATATACTGTTATAATTTTTATTTCTATTTTTGATTTTAGGGTTTATTTTCAGTTTTCATTTGAATCATGGTTAAAGTTAGTGTTTTTTGTGAGTTGTTTCACTTTTTTTATTAGGTCTTGTTTTTTATGTCTATATAGTTTTATTCATTTTAATTTCAGTTTTAGTTTTTAGTTCAGTTTTTTTAGTATGTCAACTAAATGAAAACGAGAAAGTGCCGTTTAAGTGCAGTTAAGGTATTTATTTATTTATTTATTTATTTATTATTGAATTTAATGGTGTCATGTTTGTCATTTTAATTATTAGTTTTTTAACAATATTTTTTAAATCAAAGTGTTTTTTTAATTCATAACACTAGTTAATTTTAATGTCTTTACAGTTTTTATTCATTTTAATTTCAGTTTTAGTTTATTTTCGTATATCAGCTAAATGAAAATGAGAAATTGCCATATTTAGCTGATTGATTTATTTATTTATTTATTTATTATTTATTTTAAATTAAACTGGTGTCATGTTTTTAATTTATTTGTTTTTTTCTTTTAAATGAAAGTGTTTTTTTTCCCTTAATTTTAAGTAGTCATTTTTATTTTATTTTCAATATCTATACTGTTTTTTTAAGTTAATTAATTTAATTAATTTTAGTATATCAACTAAATGAAAATGAGAAATTGCCATTTAGTTGATGAGTTAAGTTTTTATTTTATTTTATTATTATTTTTTTATAATTAAACTGGTGTCATGAATTTTTTTAAATAAATTTTTATTTATTTTATTTTATTTTATACATTTAGTTTATCAGTTTACTAAAAATTGGATATAAGTAGTTTCTTTTTTTTAAATATTTCATGTCAGTTTAAGTTTATTGTAATAAATCAACTAAATGAAAATGAGAAATTGCCATTTAATTAAGTTTTTATTTTTATTTTATTTTATTTTTAGTATTTTTTAAGTTAAACTGGTGTCATGTTTTTAATTTAATTTTTAGTTGTTTTATTCATTATATTTATTTTTCATTTAAATGAATGTGTTCAATTGTGTTAATTTTTATTTTAGTTTATCAATTTATTGAAAATGTCTTTATACTTTTTATTCATCTTCATGTCAGTTTAAATGAAAATGAGAAATTGCTATTTAATATGAGTTAATTTATTTTTTAAATTAGTGTCATGTTTTTAATTTTAATTTGCTGTTTTTTTAATATATTTTATTTTATGTAAATGACTTTTTTTAAATTCTTTTTTGTTTTTATTCCTAACCTTTTTATTTTCAGTGTCTGTAGAGTTTTTAAATTATTTAGAATTTAATTTTTAGTTGTTTTAGTTCATCAATTAATCGAAGAGGGCAACTTTTAGTTGAGGAAATACACTTTTAATTTTTAAAATTTAATTAAATTATTTTTTTATTTTTTATGTTATTGTATTAAGTTAAACTCTAGTCATGTTTTTAATTGTAATAATATAGTTTTTTTTTTTTTTTATGTCAGTTGGAATTTACTTTTTCAAGTAATGATTTTTTTTACTTTCTTTCTTTTTTTTTTTTGTTGACGTTAAAATTGAGGAAAGTGAATTTGAATCCAAGACAAAGGTGAGACCTAAATGAGCTTAACTGACATCTCCATTACATCCTCTGAGCGATAACATCTTCCTCTGGGTGTATGTACAGTCTCTCTGTGTGTGTATTTCTTTTTCAAAGGAGAAGCAGGTGACTCAAAGCCACGTTGCTGTGATTCCCGTCACAGATGCCGTAACGCCGGACGCCTCATTTACAGCCAGAACATTCTGTGGATTAAAGAGGCTTTCTAGCGATTCAGCAGCGCTGGCGTTGGGCCGCGCTCATTGTTTCACCCGTCTCTCGTCAGTCTGAATGAAGTGTGACGGGCCGTTTGTTAGATTAGCCGCGTGATAATCTGAACGCACGGACGCCCATATCCTGAGATGAGATTACAGCCACTATAAAAAACACACTCCTCATCCGCTTGACCATTGACAAAACCGAACACGGAAAACAATATGCTGCCTATAATAGAGATTAATGTAAAAATACCCTCACTGGATGCTGCGTTTAATTATAGCAGAGCGCCGTATTACATTGCTGTAAGCAAGACAGAAATATAGTGAATAAATACTTAGAGTAGCATAAATACTTCCGTATTATAAATACCCTGCTTTTGTCATCTATAGTCTAATAATGATGTTTTGAGGAAGAGCCTCCTAAATTAATATCAATGCTTTTGTTTTTGAAATAAATTGACATTTTTGTTCAGCAAGGATGCATTAGATTGATCAAAAGTGAGTAAGTGTGTGTGTCTGAATGATAATATGAAAATTTTACAATGAATATTACAATACATTTCAACTATATATTAAAATAGAAAACCGTTATAATATTTCACAGTTTAAATTATTTATTTTTATCAAATAAATGTAGTTTTGGTGTGCATAACTGATTTCTGAGATAAAAATAATTCGAAAATTGTAAAACTTTATTTTAGCATAATGTAGCTACATGTTACTGTATGCATTTCTATTAGCATTAGCAGTAAATTATGCATAATTACAAACAACTAACCCGAAACGGCCTATTGTAAGTACATGTAGTTTATAATTTATTTTTCTTAGTACTTATTTGTGTAATAACACTGTAACAACATTGCCTTAAAATTAAATGTAACCCAAAATATTTGTTTGTTTATTTATTTATTTAGCACAGCCTCTTTCCCGTCCTCATTTTATAGCCACGCCCCTGTTGTGATGTCATAATGCAAATAATTTGTTTATTCATTACATATTTATGAGGTTTATTTAAACTGGTGTCATGTTTTTATTTTTTTTTAAATACTTTGTTTAATTTAAAGTGTTTTTATTCTTAATTTTAAGTCTTTATAGTTTTTATTTATTTAATTTCAGTTTTAGTATATCAACTCATTAAATTAGATGGACATTTAGTTGATGAGTTAAGTTTTTATTTATTTATTTATTTATTTATTTTTAAACTGATGTCATGTTTTTAATTAATTTTTAGTTTGTTTTATTTCATTTAAATTAAAGTGTTTTTTTATTTTATTTTCAATGTATATAGGGTTTTTAAATTAATTTTTAAATTATTTTAGTTGATCAATTAATTGAAAATTAAACTTTTAGTAGATGAAGTAAAAAATTTATTTTTATTTTTTAAATATATATTTTAAATGCTTATTGTTTTTATTCATTTAATTTCAGCTGTTTTGGTTTATTTTAGTATATGAACTACACGAAAATGAGAAATTGCCATTTAGTTGATGAGTGAGTTTATTTATTTATTTATTTATTTAAACTGGTGTCATGTTTTTTAATTTTAGGTTTTTAATTAAATTAAAGTGTTTTATTTTATGTTCAATGTATATAGGGCTTTTAATTAATTTTTATTTCAGTTCAGATATTTTATTTAATCAGTTAATTTAGTTGATTAAAATAAAATTTTATTTTAAATTAAATTTTAATGTATTAAATTAAACTGTAAATTACATAAAAAAAAAAAATTACAAGCAACTAACCCTAAACAACCTATTGTAAGTACATGTAATTTATTATTAAAATTACTCAGTACTTATTTGTATAAACACTGGAACAAAATTGCCTTCAAATAAAATATAACCCAAAATGTATTTATTTATTTATTTAACACAGCCTCTTTCCTCGTCCTAATTTTATAGCTCCGCCCCTGAGGTGACATCATAATGTAAATAATTTTATGAGATGTTAATGGAGACCTTTTTATGGTTATAACCATATTATAATAATAACATAATAGAAAAATTTCACGCAGCATTTGTTTGCCGTTCGTACTTGTTTGATATTGATATTATCTTATGCAGTTTTTGATTTGTGTGTCCAAATGCCTCGTGGAGCATTTGAGGAGGAGAGATTGTGTAACAGTGTGTGAGCGAATAATTATAATGTGTGTGTGTGTGTGTGTGTGTAGGACAGAGAGAAAGAGAGGATGAGCACATAAAGTTGGCACACAGTGTGAACATACTGTGCTGGTTAAACAAACAGAGAGTGTGTTCCCTGTGTCCTTTATTTCACACACGCACACACACACACACACACACACGCACGCTCGCTCGCTCACACGCAAGCACATGGTCTTATTATAGCGCACAGGAAATATACCAAATATACCCGCACACTCACAGGAATATTTACTAGTGAGCTGCTCAATCTGGTTTCACACCACACGTTTGCTTAGCTGTCTATATGTAGACGCCATTTAATATAATCATTCGCTCTAAAACATTAGCATTCACTTTATTTATTAATCATTTTAACACTTGCAGGGCAGGTTTTGTTAGATTAAGTTCCTTTGATGTGAGCGTTTTGTCTGTGAGTGTAGTGTAGTGAAGCCTCTCGTGTGCGCCGTGTGATCTTTGGTCGTGGGGTTCTTGTGCTCTTTGGCCGGAGCGACGGTGGCCGTTTGCCAATAACAGACCTGCATTTCCTCTCTGAAGAGGACGAGGTCATTTTTCCCCTGTCTCGCTTAAACACTGATTGTCTTTCTTATCTGGTGTCTGATGTCTCTTTTATCAGGTTTGGCTTTATAATTGCTTCACCGGCGAGTTGCACAATTCAGAAACGCACTTTTTGAGTCACTCCAGTCATTCGTTTATTAATGCTTACGTCTGACAAATCTAGATCAGGTGTGCTTTTTAAAGGATTTTGGGGATTATTTGTTGATAAGCATGATTTATTCATTGTTATGTTCTGGGGAACACAAAATAAGATGTTTTGAAAAATGTTCATGCTGCTCTTATATAATACAAGTATTATATAAATTGTTTTAAATTGTATTAAACATGCTTGTGGTGTACTTCAAATACTTATATACTTAAAAAAAAAAACAAAAAAAAAAAAACTTGCAGATAATATAATATTAATCAAATAAAGGGCCTCATAAGTGTTTTTAATACACTTATAATACACTTTCATAATGAAGCTTTTGTTTCTTTGTATGTTTTAAACACAGTTAAGTACTTTTAAATAATGCACTCTTTAATAATATCAGATTAAAAGTTTTACTTTTAAGAATTACTTTTATTGTTTCAATAATATTTTGTGTTGTTTTAAGAAGTACACTTATTTGATTGTATTGACTTGCATACTGAAGCGCTTGATTATAAATGTAGGTTTTAATACGAATTGACTCTAGCCATATTTCAAGGACAATATAATTATGAAACGACACATACATGTGGAAGTGGGTCAAAACGTAGTCTGAAGTTTAATTACATTTAACACAAACTTAAATTATAATATATTTTCATTTAATTGTAAATAACATGATTTAGTATCCAAAAACATTAAGTTCACACACAAAAAATATAAAATAAATAAATAGATAAATAAATAAATCTGTGAAATGAATGAATAAATGAATGGATGGATGAATGAATGAATGAAATGAAACACTCGATAAATGGATAAATGCAACACCGGAAATAAATAAATAAACAAACTGGATTAAAAAAACACTGGAAAAAATAAATACTGGATAAATGTAAAAATAAAACACTGAAAATGAATGAATGAATGAATGAAATGAAACACTGGATAAATGGATAAATTAAATAAATAAGTACATAAATTAACAAGCAAACAAATAAATAAATACACTGGGTAAATAAAACACTACAAATAAATAAATAAGTAAATAAATAAATAGGTGGTGAAACAATTTTCAGTTCAAACTTACACTGAAAGATAAATAAATTAATGAATATAAATAAATAAATAAACTGGAAATAAATAAATACATAAATTAACAAACAAGCAAGCAAACAAACAAATAAACAAATAAATACACTGGGTAAATAAAACACTGGAAATAAATAAACAAATAAATAAATAGTTGGTGAAACAATTTTAGTTCAAACTTACACTGAAAAATAAATGAATAAATAAATAAATAGTGAAACAATTTTCAGTTTAAACTTACACTGAAAAATAAATGAATAAATAAATAAATAAACTGGGTAAATAAAACACTGAAATATAAATAAATAAATAAATAGGTGGTGAAACAATTTTCAGTTCAAACTTACACTGGAAAATGAATGAATGAATGAATGAATGAATGAATGAATATGTGATGAAGCAATTTCACTCCCAAATTGCTAGTAAATTTCACAAATCACAAAGAAACCTGACACTGAAATAAACATGAACATTTTTAAGTAGAAAGACTGTATAGTATTTTCTTGTAAAAAATATTTTATATCTTTTATTGTTAGGAAAAAAAAGTTTAACAGTATAAACAAATATTCTCTAAAAAAGTATGCTAAAGTATGCTTTTCTCATGAAAGATGTGTTGAACACCTCATTGAACTTATTCTCTATAAACTTTCTTTCTGTGACTCCTAAATCTCATTTTCATTTTCAGACATGACACTCATGAGCAGTTACCGCTTGTTGCTCAAATCTGGTGCTGTATTTTGAGGTGTTATATTATACAGTACGCGCACGAGATTTCAAAAGCTGCTGCGTTTCTAATTTTGTCTTCCATTGAAGAAGGAATGTGAGGGTGAGTGGATGATGACAGATTTTCAGCCGAAATATTCTCTAGGTTTGTATGTAGTGTCTGAAACCGCAGTGTTGATGATTCAAAGGTCAGTTATTTCCCCCAGTGGCTGTCCTCCTTTTGCCTGATTTCTTGTAATTCAGAAATTACCCCGGAGTGTGACACGAGCGAGCGAGAACCGTCTGCGTGTAGCTCTTCTCTTTTATCTGCGAGGCCCGCGCGTCTCGTATCAGGGTTACATGTACATTTGTCTCTGTGGTTTCACTTGTGTAATTACTCGCTCATTCATGTGTTTTTACACGCCGCTTAACAGTGTGAAATTAACTGCACAAAATAGAAACACAATTAATTGTGTCGCCTCGCAGACGTACTTAAGCGAAAGCCATTATGATGGAGTTAAATGGAAGAAAAACGCTGTGAGTGAAACTGGCGAGTCGCTCCTGCCACGTGAAATTAGAGGAAATTGACGGAGCTCTCGGTGGAGTTTAACGTTACGGGGAGGTTTTTTATGAGAGACCAGCGTTTCAACGGAGAGAAAGATTGGTTTACAGTGAGCAGACAGATGAGCGGTTTGACACTGTGCCGTCCGTTTATAGGTAGAAACATATGAGCGGAGAAAAGTTCATTTAATAAATCAAAATACATTAAGCTAATGAAGATTGAAATGACGGCGTTGGTCAAATGTTTCTGACACCAACATATTATAAAGTAGCAAATAAGAGCTAGTTAACAGAATGCAGAAATGTATTCTTCAATTAAAATACCAGACCTAATTGATTAATTAGGAAAAACATGTTTTTAATATACAATATTCAAACTGAATATACAACAAGGAGCATGATGTGATTAAAATAAGTCCGTTATATGATACATTTACACTGTGTAGTTTATAATTATATCATTATAATTTATTGTATTTCCTATAATAAATAAATAATGTTGACAATGATGAAAAAAAAAAAGTTAAAAAATTAAAAAAAAAGTTAAAAAGCTTAAAAAATATAGCTACATTTACGAAGTAAATAAATTTATTTTTATTGATTCATTTATAAATAATAATAATAAGTAAATAAATAAAGTAAATAAATAAATAATGCTAACGATGATGAAAAATATTTCAATTATTTAATATCTGAATATGTGATTAAAAAATTGTGATATCTACATTTACAAAGTTACCAAAATGTCAGTAAATAAATTCAGTTTCATTTATTCATTTATAAATAGCACATTTATTTAGTTAGTTAGTTAGTTATTTTAATTAATAAATGAATGAATAATGTTAACGATTCAATTTAATTTACTCATTTATAAATAACACATTTATTTATTTATTTATTTTAATTCATAAATCAATGAATAATGTTAAGTGTGATGCTTAAAAAATATAGCTACATTTACAAAGTAAATACATTTATTTTCATTTTATTCAGTAAATAAATAAATAAATAATGGTAACAATGCTGAAAAATATTTTAAAAACTATTGAATATCTGAATATGTGATTTAAAAAAAAAAAAAAAAAAAAATTGTGATAGCTACATTTACAAACTTTTACAAATACCAAAATGTCAGTGAATAAGTTCAGTTTCATTTATTCATTTATAAAAAACACATTTATTTATTTATTTTAATTAATAAATGAATGAATGAATGAATGAATACTGTTAACTGATGCTTAAAATATACTTTGACAAAGTTACATTGATTTATTTATAAAAAAAAAACATGTTTGTTTTTTTTTGTTTGTTTGTTTCAATAAATAAGTAAATACTGTTGAAGATGATGAAAATATTATCAACAACTATTGAATATATGAATATGACAGTTACAAAAAATAAATAAATTCAGTTTCATTGATTCATTTATTTATTTATTTATTTTTTATTTATACACCCATGCATGTAAATAAATGTTAATGATGTGTATTATTATTATTATTATTATTATTTGTAAGCAATTTATAATAAATGTTAATGTTTGTAAAACTATTAAACAAAATATATAAAGAAAAACATCTTAAGAGACAAACAACTTTCACAGAATCACAGAATTACACTTTCTCAAAAACAGATATTAATATCTGTAAATATCGGGCACTAATGCTCAAAATAGAAACCGAATATTTTGCTACTGGCCGTGTTTGTCTGTTTTGACCCCTACATGAAGTTACAGCTTTAGGTGAGAGAGGTCACAGAGGTCACAGAGGTCAGACTCTGCATGTCTGATGTCTCCATCTACTTCCTCTGTTCAGACAGACCCCAGTAAAGGTTTGGTGGAGGAAAACACCCAACACTAAATCAATAGCAGATATTCTCTCTGAAAATCATGCAGAAAGAGTGTCTAAGTGGATATCAGCTTACACAGCTGGAGTTTAGTGGAGAGAAGAAGCTAAAATCTTTATATCACACAGTTTGTCAAACAAATAATTACATACGTATGTTTATACTTGTATAAATGAAGTCTGAATGTCGTAGTTCTGTTCCAAAACTTGTTTGCTTTCCTGTAGCTCTACAAACAAACAAAAAAACCTGAGAAATGTATAAAGAGGTAAAACAAAAATAGTACATGTGTGTTTTTAAATAAACAAAGGCACAAGCAGGAGGAAACACGCCGTGAGCTTCACCTCGACCCTTTGCATACAAATATATTATATATATATCCACACTGAATAAAGATGATGCTCTACATTCAAAGACTATAGAAGCGCACACTCGCGGAGACACAAACACACATGCGGAAGAAGAGCTTTTATTTAAATATGATGAATTATGAGCTCTGACTGCGCAGGCCTCTTCTTTGTATGTATATTTGTGTGCATGTGTGTGTTCTCATCTATATGTGCATCTGTAGGCCTGTGAGTGTGACACTTGTAAATTATGATGAGGAAAACGGGGAAATTCTGCTCAGCTGCTCTACACACACACAGAAAGAGTATGATTTATTCCCAGAGGAAAATGGTATTGCTCTTTCATAGATTAGTCGACTTAATGACATTCACTGTTAAGTTTCATTTGTGTATCAGTTTGGTCTCAGCTGTTTCTCCTAAAATTCCTTGACAGAAAAAAAAAGACAATTGTTGGTATGTCTGTACTGTCTTAATGGGAATATATAGATAACATATTATTTATGTAATATATAGAGATATATAATATACAGATATTATGGTCTTGAAAGCATTTGATGAGAAGCATTTGAGTTCATATTGAGATTTGAGTTTTAACTGCAGACTTTTGTATATATGTATATTTTTTGGAAATGCATTTGTTGAGATCTTTTCTGAATGTAAAAATATAATTTTTTAATGTAAACACAAATGCAATTATTACGGGTCTGAGAAAAAACTTCAAAAGTCTCAATTGTGTCTCCATTTCATCTCATTGCTCTCTCTGTGAAATAACTGACATATTTAAAATAAAAAAACAAATGTAATTTGGTATTTTACTTTCAAGTGGAAACAGAGAAAGTTGTCTCATATGAGTAACTTCATCTCAGATGTTTCTCCTAAAATTCATTAATATTAAAATGCATGCACAATAATTGCTAAGATCTCTAGAGGACACACATATGAGACTTTTTCTCAATGATATTTCTCAGAAGTTGCTATTTCCTGCATCAGGTGATGTTGAAGTTCTCAGTTTTGTAGTGTAAGAGTATATAGAGATATGACAGATGATGTTGATTACATGTCTTACATAATATGGTCTTGAAAGTATTTAGTGAGAAACATTTGAGTTCAAATTGACATCTGAGTATTAATTTCAGACTGAAATCTGAGTATTGAGACATTTTATGAATGTAAACAATTGTTGTGAACACAAATGCAATTACTAAGAGGTTTTTATGTCTTAAAGGACATGTGAGACTTCAAAAGTCTCAATTATGTCTCATTTTAATCTCGATGTTAAATCTGAGAAATAACTTTTTCTATAGCTTTTTTGTTATTTAAAAAGATGTCATTAGTGATACTTATTTGCAATGGAAACAAATGACATTGATCATTCATAGATTTTGGAGATCTCAGTTGTGTCTCATATTAGTAACTTTGTCTCAGATGTTTAATAATTGCTAAGATCTCTAGAGGACACACATGTGAGACTAGCAAGGACTTTTTCTCAAGATATTCCCTAGAAATAGCTATTTCCTAGATCTGGTGACTTCACAGTTCTCCGTTATGTCTCATTTCATGCAAAAATTATCTCAGGTGTCAACTGTAATAAATTTTCTGAGAGAAATAAACAAGAAGCAATTGTTTACATGCCTGTTGTGTAAGAATATATGGAGAAAAAAATACTGTTGATTGCATATCTTACATAATATGGTCTTGAAAGTATTCAGTAAGAGAATTGAATTTGAGTTCATATTGAGATCTGAGTTTTAATTTTAGACTGAAATCTGAGTATTGAGACATTTTGAAAATATAAACACTTTTTGTAAACACACATGCAGTTTACAAAGAGTCTTTTTCTTAGAAAAAGAAGATCTGAGACTTCAAAAGTCTCAATTATGTCTCAATTTAATCTCATTGCTAAATATGAGAAATAACTGTTTTATAGCTATTTAAAAAGATATAACTTGTGATATTTCTTTCCTGTGGAAACAGATGAAATTGATCTTTCCTAGATTTTGGAGATCTCAGTTGAGTCTCATATAAGTAACTTCGTCTCAGATGTTTCTCCTCCCAAAATTCATTAATTTCTTTGAAAATGTATGCACAATAATTGCTAAGATCTCTAGAGGACACACATGTGAGACTACCAAGGACTTTTTCTCAGTGATATTTCTCCGAAATTGCTGTTTCTTAGATCAGGTGACTTTGTAGTTCTCAGTTATGTTTCATTTCATGCAAAAATTGTCTCAGGTGACAACTGTCCTAAACTTTTCTGAGAGAAATAAAAAAGACGCAATTGCTGGTATGCCTGTAGTGTAAGATACTGTTGATTGCATATCTTACATAATATGGTCTTGAAAGTATTCATTGAGAAACATTTGAGTTCATATTGAGATCTGAGATTTAATTTCAGACTGAAAAAGGTATTGAGATATTTTCACAATTTTTGTAAACACAAATGCAATTACTAAGAGTGTTAGTACTGAGACGTCAAAAATCTCAATTATGTCTCAATTTAATCTCATTGTTAAATCTAAGAAAAAAATGTTCTATAACTATTTAGATATTTAAAAAGATGTCATTTGTGAAGTATATATTTCCAATAGAACCAGATGAAATTGAACTTTTCTAGATTTTAGAGATCTCAGTTATGTCTCCAATAAGTAACTTCGTCTCAGATGTCTCTCTTAGTGACATGTCTTAGTAATTGACTCTTTTCTAGTTTAAGAGACTTTGCACTGCTCAGTTATGTCTCATTTAATGCACAAATTGTCTTAGATGTTTCTCCTAAAATTCCTTAAGAGACATTCTTAATTTTTTTATGATGTATTGGAAAGTTTGAGCATTAAAAGATTGAAAGATGCCTCACTTATGTCTCATTCAATATAAAAAATGGTCTTACAGTGTCTTTTATAATTCCTTTATAGAACCAAAAGTATGGATTGAGACATAGTTGAGATCTCTGAAACTCCAAGCCAAATATGTTCCTACCTCAGGAAATAAGCGACTTCTGCAAAAGTATTGATTTGTTCACTAATGTCTTTGTTGTGTGGGAGACGCTATCAAGATGCTAAAGAGATCTCACTTGTGATATTTTCTTTATTTCGTCTTTAACTGTCAGTCTTTAACTGCAGTTCGAGTCGGTGACGTGTTTTAATATCAGCATGTAGAAGAGCTCCACAGAGATCTGCGCTGAACAAATGGCTACAGAAAATACAAGTGTTATCAGATTAGCCGTCTGTTTAAACAAGCTCTCCATCAGTAAATCAGCCCTGAGTATCTCGCACAGATTCTAATTAAACCTCTGAATTAAATTAACATCTCATCTGCATATAGCAGGTATAACGAGCATCATTTACAATCACATGACTTCCTAAAGCAGCACTGCTGGGATTTGTCCGCTTCGGCGTCCTCGCGCACAGAATCATTTAGGGAACGGCGATGCCGTTATTTCCGCAATAAGTCTGGATGGATATTTTTGTTTTCGTGCAAAGTGGATGTGACAAGGCTTTGGATGTGAAATTAGAGGAATAAATTATGCTGTTTTAACAATATCAGTCGCTGCTTATGAGCAAATTCTGGATGATAGCAACTAATCTGTACTGTTAGCATACAATTCACGAGTGATTTTATATAGAAGAGACCGGGGGAAAGCTGTCACATGATGTTTTTGTACTTCACATTGCAAAGAAAGATAATTCTTCCCAAATGAACAGGAGGTTCATTCAGGTGTGTGACAAGTTACCCCATGTTGTGTGACAAAATGCCACACTTTTGGATGAGCATGTTAAATTATTATTATTATTATTATTATTATTTTAGGTTTTTTTTTTTTTTTCCTGGGGAATAGCTGTGAAAATATTCAAGACATTTTATTTTATTTTATTTTATTTTATTTATAAGTTATTTAAGTTATATTTTATATTTGTGTATTTGTTTGTTTGTTTTAAATAAATTTGGACAACTAATTTAAGTAAGTTTTAAGTAGTTTATATACGTATTCATAAGAAAAGCCCTCAGTTTAGGTTGAGAGTAAAACTGCCTGAGCAAACACCTCTAGAAACCTGAGACGTTAGAAAGAGCCAAAGTGCTGACATTAAGTGTGTAAGTGTGTACGTGGTTTTTTGGCGTTAATAGAGAGCCCAATTAGCTTACCCTGGCCTTTTCTGCTCGGGCAATATCGGGGGACACCTCAGAGGGCCTGACAGAGCTGAGTGAGGCCCCCAGACAACACACACACACACACACACACACAATTAAAAGATGCAAACTCCGCGAGTTTCCAGCTATCCTCATATTCAGACATTCAATATTAACTTGACTCGGCCCATGGAAAGTCAGATCAATACTCATTTGCATATTAATCAATTACCATTAGCATATTCATGAGATGATATGTTTAGCCATTTCCTACTTTTACTTTGATTTTATGAAAACTAGCAAGGCAGGACGCTATCGTTATGGCCCTTACTGTCATTTACAGTAGTATTACATGGTTTACCATGATAATAACATGTTTTTTTTTTTAACACATACCATGATAAAACCATGTTTTTAGAACATCTTGGTAATTCCATTGGTTTTGAATAAGTGTGGTAGTACTGTGCTTTACAGGTGTAGGTTTTAGATATGTACCATGTTAATACCACATTTTTGCACATATACCATGGTAACCCAACTTTTAAAAATATGTTCTAAGGACATTTCACTAACATTCCCATAACGTTACATTTCAGAATGTTCATTTTTAATCTTTTTTCTAGGTTTGTTACGGAAACATTCCATTTTTGAATTCTGCAAACATTATGAGAATGTTACTTTTGAATGTTCTCAGAACCTTTTGATACAAGTAACATTTAAAAACTGTTATAGCTAAAACATTTTAGGAAAAAACATTTTATTGTTTTCAGAACATTACTAAAGACCAGAGAACTTTTAACAAATCTTCTTAAAGAACATTTGTTCTTGAGAGAACGTTGCCAGAACGTTCTGAGAACGTGTTTCTTCATAATTTACTATGACAATGCCATTGTTCCATGGGAAAAACTATAGCTTAGTAGCATAGAATATACTTCTACCATGGTATATATCGAAGTACCATAGTATTACCATCTGAAACCATGACGCCACCTCAGTACAGTTTGCACAGGGTGTTAACCTCTCACACTGGTGATTGATTATCACACACATGAATATTCATCTCAGATTAAACACAACGAAAGACAAGGACTCATTGACCTTGTTCTGGAATAACACTGTACTGTCGTCCGCATTGTTCACTATACTCAGCATAAGTAAGTGTCGTATGTGATCTATAGGTGTGTGTGTGTTCTGCGCCGTGCAACTGAAGAGCACTTTGGCTCAGACGGTGCGCCAGACAAGAGCATCAGGAGTGAGTATATGAGTATACGTGTGTGTGTGTGTGCGAGTGGAAGCTGAATGCGCCGAGGGACTCTGAAACAGCAGTGAGGGAGTTTGATCCCTGGAAACATGGGAAATGGACTTTCCTTTAGAGCTTTTACTGTAATTGTTTCAGGGTAAAGCAAGCGCTCTGCCTCAACAGATGGCGAATATCACTTTTAATCAAACACGGACACCTCTTTGTAATAAATCACATCCACGCAATGGCATTTTTTTACTTTCTGAAATTTCATCGTCGCGTCAGGCGGCGAGATCGAGGGGGTTCGGCGCGGGACGGGTGGCGTGATGAAGGTGGACGGGGAAATTGAAGTAGTTGTCAAACAAACAACAGGAAGAAAGCATTTGAAGGGTGTGAAAGAACTTTCTGTGATTTTTCTAGCTCTGCTAACCAAAGTGTACTTCAATTTAGGTGCAAACACTTAAGCTTATACATAAAAACCGAACTTTAAGGCAACACTAAGTAGATTTTTTGTTTTGGCATGTTGCTAACTTTTATTTCCATGAGGGATTTGTATGATGCTGTCTTACAGTTTGGCTAGGTAACTTCGATTGTTGCAGCCTACCTTTTGTGTGCCTTCAAATGTGGTGTATCTAGGCAGCTCACAGTAAATGTAGTGCTAGCAGAGGATGTGTTCTTCCTACTGGTGACAGAGTAATCTGCGGTGAGAGAGTTATAGTTATGAAGCTGTCCTCTCCTCCGCGGCTGTGTTTAAAATAAGCTCATGAAACACCGGGGTTACACACACATACACACATCACACACACACACACACACACACACACACACACTGGGAGTAAATCGTGATTTAATGTTTTATTTGAAAAGTTTATTTGCAAAAACAGATAACTCAAAATCATGTTTTTATTGTTTTATTGTGTTCTCTGTATTTATTTTATTTTAGTTATATTTACTTAATCAGAGTAACCCAACTACAGTTTGATTGAGATTAATTGGAATGCATAATAAAAAAAAAAAACATGATTATTGAAAATTGTTGAAAAAACTGAGTTAAACTCTTCATTTGTAAGCAGTAATTGTAAGAAGTAATTATGAAATAACATATAAATATGTACTTAAGATGTATTAAATAAATAAATGCATAAAAATAAATTAATAAATAAAAATCTGTGCTTGCAGATAATGATGAATGAAAGGCCACTTAAGTGACTTAAAGAGAAACACTTTCATGACTATTTCTTTGTCAAAATTTTACTGTAAAATGCATTTTAAATCGTTTTAACAATCTTTTATCATATTTTAAAGATGTATACTTATTTTGATGTTGAAAAACATACTAAACCACTTGATTATAAATGTTAGTTTCAAAACAATTGAAGTAATTATGAAATTACATATAAAGATGTCCTTAAGTCATACTTAAGTTGGTGAAAAAAGCACTTTAAAGTTCATCTAATTGCATTTAATATAAATGTAAACTATCATTTAATTTAACAGCAATTAAGCTACTAAATGAACGTGCTATTAAGTGTTAGATAACATTTCATTCAGTTGCACTTAAGTATTTCTGAAATAAGTTTTTAAAAAGTATGCTAAAGTGTGTTTCATTTTTACAAACGGACACAACTGAAATATCTCATTTGTAGTTGTATATTTTATGTTTGTAACACTTTACAATAAGGTTCATTAGTTAGCTACTTTAGTTAAAATGAACTAAGAATGATATTAATTTTAAAGTTAATTTCAGCATTTACTAATGCATTACTAAAATCACAAGTTTTGTTTGTTAATTACTATTTAATGCACTGTGTACTAACATGAACAAACAATGAACAACTGTATTTTTATTAACTAACATTAACAAAAATGAATAAATAGTGTAATAAATGTATTTTTTAATTGTTTGAGTTCATGTTACTTAATGCATTAAATATTATTTACAAATGTGACCCTGAACCACAAAACTAGAAGTGTCTTGTTTTTGTTTTTTTGTTTTTGTTTTTTTATACAATGTATGGTTTGTTATGATAGGACAATATTTGTTCAAGATACAACTATTTGAAAATCTGGAATCTGAGGATGCAAAAAAAATAAATAAATAAAAATATTGAGAAAAGCACCTTTAAAGTTGACCAAATGAAGTTTGTAGCAATGCATATTACTAAACAAAAATTAAGTTTTGGTCTATTTACAGTAGGAAATTTACAAAATATCTTCATGGAACATGATGTTTACTTAATATCCTAATGATTTTTGGCATTAAAAAAAAAAAAAGTTTGAAACTACAAATATACCCGTGCTGCTTAAGACTGGTTTTGTGGTCCAGGGTCACAAATGGCACTTTATAGTAAAGTGTTACCTATATGTTTTATATTTTATAATTTTATATTGTATAAAGAGATATCCTTTTCCATTATTTTAAGCAGTTTTTCTTTAACAGCTCATGAGACCCAGTGCAGATCTCAGTTATGAAACATCTAAGATCCAAGATCCCTTCATTTGATCTCAACATAATCTCATTTCTATTGCGATATTAAACAGACACGTGATTGTAAATTCACGTACGGCAGGTATGTAGGCGCACGGATCAAGCGCACACCTGCTGCGATGCCTGCGTTCATTAAACACGTAGCGTAACCCCATCAGCGCAGAGCGGCGCGTCTCACCGGACCGTAAGAGACAGCAGCAACCCTGAGCCCTCTCATGAATAACACCCTGTCATCTGCTCACCCGTGTGGCCAGAGCCACTTCCGCCCGCTGCTCGCAAACTGACCTTCCTCATCACACAGACGTCTCTCTCACTCCCACAGCATTAAATATTCATGCCGCGCCAAAGAGAGTGACTCTACACTTCTCCATCCCGTATCCCGCGTTTCCTCACTGTCTCGTCTCTTCCTGTGTGTGTGTGTGTAGGGTTTATCGTCTCGGTTGAAGGGCTTGCAGGTACTCCGTGTCTAACATGGGCCTTTAGCCGTGACTGTGTTCACTAGTTAGCATGGGTTCTTGTGAATAACATGTTTAGGCAGCTTTCTGACGGTCTGCTGTTTGTTTAAAGCACCGCTCAGGCCGCCGGTCACTCGGTGGTCACGTGTCAGCTCGTACCCGTGTCCACGGGTCATTTAGCATTTAGACACATTAGCCTGTTTGTTTGCACTGTGGGTCGACTGTGCTCTTCAATAGGCTGCTGTTTGCAGCGCATGAAATGTCCAATAGTGGTCACAATAGCTATTACAGTATGATATATGATGGCATGTATACTTTGTGGCAATCTGAAGATTTTATGTTTGTTTCCATCTATTTCTGATCACTTATATTATATATGATCTATAATATATCATAATACAAAAATAATTGTGCACTAATTTGACAAAAAATGTATAGTGTAGATACAATTTTCAGTCTAAAATTGCTAGTAAGTGATCTAAAACTACATTTGGTCACTTGTTTATGCACCAACATGAATGTTTGTTGTTAAATAGGAGTATTTATGTACACGTGCATGCATTTTGTGTTGTTTCTGACATAATGGATGATGGACTCATGAAGTAGTGTGGTAACTGCCTGATGTTGATGTTAGTCAGAAGATCACTGTTAACACAGCTGCTGTAAACATCTGTGGACTCCATCAATATGGCTGAAACATCTGCGCCGCTTTAGCGTTCTTTATCATATTTCTATAATCCATCTTTCATAATTAAACCTGTGGGAATGAAGGAACCCCGCTGTGTGTTCGTGGACTTTGAGAGGTAATGATGCTGGACAAGTGACTTAATATCACTCAAGAGCGCTAATCAGTCTGAAACCAGCAATTAAAGATATGAATATTAAATATGTAATTCATATTACTGCGTGGCAGGTATTCATCAGGCAATAATGTGCTAATTATTTTGCTGATAGATAGATAGATAGATAGATAGATAGATAGATAGATAGATAGATAGAATCATCTATCTATCTATGTACCCTAATTTTTCATGAAATGCAGGTAAACAAATAAAATATTAAATATTTTTTAGTAAGTGTTTTATTTTGATTATCATTTAAAAGTTTTACAATTTCATGAATTATTATGATGGAATGTTAACATAATGTAATGTTTAATGCACATTATGTTGTTAATAATGAATGAATGGGATAGATTTTCTATCTTTTTGTATTTTTATATCAATACAGTATGAGATTGTCTTATTTAAAGCAATGTGATAAACGCGGTAGGTCAAAAGTAATCCAAAAGTAATCCAATTATATTGTCTAAAATGTGTAATGTAATGGATTACATTACTAACTACAATTTTGTAATTTGGAATCAGTAACGTACGACAGTGTTTTAGACCATGTGAAAAAAAAAAGTAAGATTGTGAGTTAAAGTCGAAATATTACAAGAATAAAGTCAAAATATTTCAAGAATAAGGTCAAAATTATGACAGTAAATTTGAAATTATGAGAATTTATTCTTATAATTTTTGACAATACAGTCGAAATATTTTGACAATACAGTCGAAATTATGAGAATAAAGTCAAAATGTTTCAAGAATAAAGTCAAAATTACGAAAATTAATTCATAGTAATTACGAGATTAAAGTTATAATATTTTGAGAGTATATTCTAGCCTTTTGTGCATGAAAATGGCCCATATTAGGAGAACCAGGAGATATTACAACATCTCAGCTTTCAAAATTTCTCAGTTTTATAGCGAAATACAGACAGTATGTGTATTACAATAGTGTGTTTTTCACACTCTTTAATGTGGTGTATTCCAATTGCAGTGAGGCTATACTGTTTTTTCATTCCTTTTGATGTTCATTCACATTTATATTTTGCTGTAAACTTGAAATAAAGAGGAAAAACACATTTGTAATTTGTATTTTGTGATAAAACTGACAGAATTTGAAAACTGAGCTGTGTTATATTAATAGCAACAAAACAAAATTATTGCGTTGACCTTAATGGAAGATAGGGCTGCATGATTATGACAGAAATTGTAATTGCGATTATTAATTACGATTATCACAATTTACATTGAAAGATGTTTTGAATAGCTTTATATCATTGTTTGAAGCAACTGCATGCCACATTTTTATATTTAGTTTCTTCTTTAAATATAAAAAAAAAGTACAAATGTAAACATTACACAACGAGAAAAAAAAAAACCTTAAGATAACATGTAGGAAAAATACACACTCTCTCTCTCTCACACACACATCTTAAAAAAAGCTAAACAGTGTAAGCGATTTTTTTTTTGTTTTTTGTTTGTTTGTTTGTTTGTTTGTTTGTTTGTAAGTGTGCCTTTTGGACAATTACATAATTGTGGCGTTTGTAATTGTAATCACGATTAGAATTTCGATTAAGTGTGCAGCCCTAATGGAAGATGTTAAATATTATTTCCAATCATTTACTGTATTATACCGTGAATAAAACAGCTTGTGAATAGCCACTTACATACCTCAGAAATGACAACAATATAACTCATGTTAACGAGTTGGAGTCCACTTCAACTTTTTTATTGTTTTTTTTTTTTCAATTAAATATATGGAAGGAATGAAAGATTGGATGCCACGGATGTTTTCTGCGGAGTAGGTGGTGGAATTTTCACCAAAAAAAAAAAAAAGAGAATATAATAATCGAAAAGACGATTAATACCCATGAATAGAGTGATCTGTCCCGCCACATTAAAGAGCATGAAAGACACACTGTTACTATTTCGCTATAAAACTGACTGATTTTCAAGGCTGAGACTTTTATAATAAAAATACCAAAAGCACAAAGCTTATTGCTATTATTGGCTGGCGCACTACAAAATAACGAATGCAATCGAAGTCACGTAATATTATTTCCAAGCATACTGTCCCTGTGAGTATGACATAATAGTCCCACATACATTCAAATAAAATCCAGTGGCCTGGAAACTTCTCCCAGTTCCAAATCCAGGCCATTTGTATGCACAGGCTATACACCCAAGATATTATAACTTTAATTGCTACATTTTAATTCTCATAATTTCAGCTTTATTCTCAAAATATTACAACTTATAATCTCGTAATTTTAGATTCTTTTATTTTTTGCCATCGTAGTAACGGACTACAGTTTGTAGGTAATCTATGCATAAGTATATATACCAGCATTACCAATTAATAAAGACACTTCTGTATTTTAATTTTTTCTGTTTCCATATTTAAAATGTATTTTTGTAACTGACAATTATTTGTAAAAACCGCCTCTACACCGCTGGTATTTTTATCCTTTTGTTTTGGGTGCTTAGTGTGAAATTGGCATCCTGTTATTTTTATCCAAAGAGATTTTTTTTGTCCTTTTCTCACTTGTTTTTTTTTTTATCTGTTTGCTTTTCTGAAGTGCCGGCTTTAGTTTAAACTCCAGACTGGACGCTCAGTGTCTCAGGCTACATTTTGGAGTGCGCCGAGCACAAAGATGATGTGATGGTGGAGTCAGTCGAACGGCCCGTCGTCGCTCCTGCAGCCAGTCCGGTCCACGCATTGTCTGATATCTGCAGGAGGGCTTGAGTGTTGGGGTTTTGTTGTGGTTTGATTGTGCTGGGTTTACATAAGAGTATTAAACTCGAGCACAGTCATATCTTGAGCTCACAGATAGCGGCGGTTTGTTTTCTCTTACGCATTTATTTCTTAAGAAGATTGAACACCGCCACCACAAGACAAACACACCGGCGATATTAGATGATGTGTGCGCTTGTGAGTGAGTGAAATTTAACCCACAGGAAAGAAGATGACAGAGGAAATCTCAGATGTTTCTCCTAGACGCTACTGAGATTAAACGGAGAACAAATGGAGACTTTGATGAAGTGTTCGGCTTAGGGTTTTTTCCAGAAAAAAAGACCTTGCTTGTCTCCTTGAAGAGATCAAAACAATGTTTCAGATTTGACAATTAATTGTGTCTGTTTATTTTTATTTCTCCCAAGGAAGTGCTTGGAAATGTCATATTATAGAAGGTTTCATGTGATAGTTAGGGATAATCTAGCCAAAAAGAAAATTTATGTCTGACTTTATTTTGTGAAATTTTGAAATATATTTTGTGATTTGTGACATTTTGAACAAATTTCTCTATTACTTTGTCATACAGTATAAATCAGTGGGGTCCAATGCTGTCCAATGCTGTATTATTATTTTTTATTTATTATTATTTTTTTATTATTAATGTTTTAAATTTTATTGTATTTTATTTTATTTATTTTTAGTCAGCTTACCCTGTTTGTTTGTTTGTTTGTTTATTTATTCATTTATTTATTTATTTTTGCTTAAGCTTTAGTTGACTAAAAGTCTGGATATTTTGGTTACATTTTGGTTATTATTAGTGGACTGAAATTACCACTTTCAGTCACATTTTATTCATGCTGCGTAATTATTTTAGTAGTAATGATTTGTCAATGATTTGTCATTTGTGAAATTGCATTTACAATTATTTTATGCACATAGTTTTATTATTATTATTATTATTATTAATAATAATAATAATAATAATAATACTTTTTATTTAATTTATTTGTTAAATATATTTAACCTCATCTATTTTCCTGAATTATTATCATAAATCATAAATAAACTCTGAATCAAGCCAATAAACACTGCATTATGAAAACTGGTAAAACTCAAAAGCTTCTATCAAAAGCTAAACCAGTGAAATTCCTAATATTAATTCCAATAGGTACAAATTATGTTCATGCATTTTTATTACAACAACAAAAAAGACATATGAGTGCGTTAATTCAGTAACCTCAATTGCAAACAGTACAGTCGAGATGTATGTTTGGATTTATTACTGTTTGTCAGTGAAAAGGTTTGATGGCAGATATAGTCACAGCGAACAGAGTGAACGTCTTTGTGAAAGAACACAGACTTTCACATCTTAACTTCAACGTACATGTTTGTCAGTGTTTTCAGTTTATCAGCACTTTTTCTGTAGTGTAGAGAAGATGAAGATAAAGTAGAACGTGAAGATAAAGTTCACTGGGGAGAAAGTGCGGGCTGAGAAAAAACACTGATGGGGCATTTAAACTCTTTACATCTGGCAACCGTGTTTTTGTTGAAGAAAATATAGAGGAATTTTGGATATAGAGTTTTTATTTTTTAAAATATGTTTTAGTCTTGACTTTTTTTTTATCAGTGATTTTGCATGTGGATATACAGTAGTGTTGCACGATACACCGGTACTCAAAGAGTATCACGATACCCTGCTTTTAAAAACGGTACAGTTAATTACATTTTACTAGTATTGGTACTTTAAGAATGTATTTTAGTAAGAGCTGTATTTCTGTGTGTTTGTGTTAGTGAATGTCGCAGACGTGCTGTTTTGTTTACTACACACATATGCATGACGTGTTTTCAGCCTCTGCCGCCTCAATATATGAGTACATGAACACATGAACATCATCTCTAGAACTGCTCTGAGAGTCATTTCTTGAGCATTTTACTGTTTCTTTTGCGGAAAACTATCGTCATATAATGAAGACTCTAAAGGTCTTCACAGCAACCCGTAAAAATAAAAGTTTGGTTTGACTTGACAGTCAGAAATAATAATATATTACTTAATGTAAAGATAGTACTACTACTACTACTAAAAAAAAATATTATTAAAACAATGTTTTAGGAATATTTACCAGAAAAAAATATTTACCAGAATTTATTTACCAGAAAATTTTTTTTTTTTTTAATGTAATCATTAAAATAATCTAGACTTTTTTTTTTTTAAATTACGAAAATAAAACAGATTTCACAGGGCCCTCTTTATTTCATTTGTGTCTTTGGTTTATTGTAGTTGTCCTTTAGTTTGTTGTTATTATTAATAACAAACATAAAATAGCAAAAAAAAAAATGACTGTCATGATATAAATTGTTGTGAAATAAAATTACTATATCAGGAAATCAGATTTGGCTTTATCCTTTAAGCGAACTTACCAGTATATCAAAGATCTCTACGTACATGTAGTCTTGGTAGTTGTTCACCATAATCCTGTGTAGTGGCACTTGCATGTGATTTATTATTATTATTGTTATTTTTTAAAGGGGGGATGAAATGCTTTGTTTTAATAGATAAAATAACTGTGATTCTCGATCTATTATTCAATTACTTTTCCTGTTCTATGGTTTTTCATAGTATCGTGGTATTTTAGTCAGGTATCGTATCGAAGTCAAAATTTTGGTATCATGACAACACTAATATACAGTAGACACAATTTGTGTCAGTGTTGCCTTGTATTCATCTCGTCTGGTGTAATTTTCATTCTTGGATGAACTGTCTCTTTAAATGGAGATGAAACAATCACATCTCCAGAGCTTTGAAAGAGCAACCATTGAGCAGTAAAATATTCCTCAGAGTATATCTGGAGTCTACATAATGTACATATTTCTGGAGGCCAACAAACACTGAACGGATAGTGTGTGTGTGTGTGTGTAATTACCACAACCTCGGCTTTAGCTTCGGTTCATGTCGCTCGTCTCTAATTAGCGCGAGCGGAGGGAGGGTAATTTATAGAGAGCCGAGTCCCTTTGTTAAGATAACACACTGCAGGTCTCTGGAGGAATACGCTCCTGACCGTGTGTTCACACACACTTATGCATTCGTGGCTGAGGACCGCTTGTGTTTGTGCACGTCCTCCACCTGAGTTGACCCGCATCCGCTGTTGAGATTTGGCGTAAGACACGTCATTGAGAAACATCGGACGCGCTGATCGCAGCGGCCGCGGTGCTCGATGAGCCGGATCGATGTTTTAATCCATAAACTTTCTTTTCTCAGGATGTTATGAGACATCAATCATCATTCTCATGCAGGTGTTCCTCAGACGAGCGGTTCCCCGTAGCGCGTTTCCTCTGCGCTCTGTTCCCGTATCGAACAGGGACTGCTTTAAAGCGTAAGCCGAGTATCGGTGTTTCGCTCCGCAGGAATACAATATTCCAATGCCACCTTTAATCCAAATGTTTAGACACACACAATAGCCGTTCCCAAATCTACTAGATGCCCCGTTCAAGGTGGTCTATAACACTGGGAGAAAGCTAACCGGTAGCATTCACATTCATCTTGATGCCAGTTGCTTGGCTGGCTCATCATTGTTTACTTCTGTATAAAGTTGTCTGACAAAAAGGCTGTATCTTAACCATCATTTGTGTAACTGCTTACTACACAAATGCATGCTCCGTACAGGAGAATCAAACATAGTTTGACATTAGCATGTTGCTAAGCTAAAGCCCAAAGTATTACATGTTGACTAGCATTTTCAGTCGATTAATTGCATGATGTTTCGATTAATCTAATTATTCGCAAAATAAATTTGACTGTGAAGATACCCACAAATGATTATTTAAAGCTTGTGTTAAATGAGAAACTATCAAGTAGACATTGCAAACTGTAGCTTTAGAAAGAAATATTTTATCTATTATATTATATCTTTGAGTCATTCATTCATTCGATTCGTTCAAATGGCTGATTCATTCAGGAATTAAGTAAATGGCTCTCTTTATGAATGGGTCTTTGAGTCATTGATTCATATGATTCGTTCAAAATGGGATTTATTCAGAAACTAAATGCTCAGAGATGCAACAATTCTGCTTTGGCTTCAAAGGTAATATGTTCTCTGCAAAACTGAGCAAAACCACACAATATTGTGTTTAAAATGCAACACAATATCTAACTTCTTATTTACTGATCTGTTGTATAAAATCACATTTTAGCTTGTTATAGATGGGACAAAATTACCCCTAGTGTCATATTGCTCTTTCTGCCGTGTGATATCATGTGATATGTGATGTATATCAATATGAGACAAAACATATGCGGGGCCATTTTTTTGCACCAATATCTTGAATTTTAGGGCATAACTGCATTTATGGAGTTGTTTCCCTGCATCGTATTTGTCAACAGTCAACTATATGAAATATAAAATGATATACAGGTCTGGGGATGGGGCCAGCATGTTAACTGCGTTAAAATATTTTAAACACATAATTTTTTTTCATAACTAATTAACGCGCATGTCCAGTGTTTGTGCTATTTCTTTACAGACATTATGAGCGATGAAAATGTCTTTACTTTCTTTTGAACTAATGTTGCAGTGCCGCCACCTTGTGGACAAACTGATTAGCGCATTTCGAAGGCTCAGATACACTTCATTTTCCACATACAGTAGTGTCCAGCCAGATTTCAAAGTGTACTCAGCCATGGATGGTTCAAAACATACACTAGTATGTTGTTGTTGTACACGCACTGTGTGGACACAGAAATTATGATGATGGAAATTACATCATGTGGACTGCCGTGGAAGAATACTTTGGGTTTTAGAAAAATCAGTTTTAGCGAATATTATACCAATGACAAAATTTCTGTCACGCTCATTCCCTAGTGGACACATAAAAGTAAAGTTTGGACTTAATATTGTGATAGCCTTAATACGTATAAAATTGCTATTCAGTACTAAAAGTACTATTCAGTAGTACTAGTAAGGGTCAGAAACTTTTCCAGGGGGAATTGATTTCCAGGGGCATTTTTTATATTTGTGAGGGCAATTTTTATAATCATCTTCTTATTACAAAAACCATATGTTGTCTTTCTTGTCAACTCCTCAAATTTGCCCAATTGCTTTATATTTTAAATTGTTGTCGATAATAATAGACTGCAGTAGCTGCAATATCACGACAAAAATCATTAATGTAGATTATCGCTTTTTATATTGTAATAATGATTGAATCGTTTTGGTCACGTCACATTCTTGCATAAAGGATAAACGTGTCAGGCCATGCACGTTAGCTAAGTCTAGCACAAGATATAAAGAAAACGTCTGTTATAATCATTGTAGATACAAAGTTAATCTTTTAATGAGTCTCGTTGTTTATGTTGAGGGAATTTGCGAGTTATTTTAAGTTATTAAAGTTATTTTAAAGTGTTATTACATCGTCAACAGTGTAATTACATTACTGTACAAATTACTCCGTAACACTTTAATATGTGGAACAATTCTCACTGTTAACTATTTACTTATTAGCATGTATATTATTAACATATTGGCTGTTTATTAGTACTTATAGACCATTTTGTCAGATGTAAACATACTGGTCCCTGGTCATATTTTTTTACTTTACACAAACATCACAAAAAAATACAACCAACATAACATTTGACTGGATGAAAATGTTACATTAGCACCTTTAAGATGTATTTGTATATGTGAAATTAAAAAAAAACAGGAAGTGCTTCTGGACTAGTGTTGTTTACATCTAGCGAAATGGTCTGTAAAGCGCATAATCTGTATGACCATATTCTACATCCCTAATCCTACCCAATTCCTAAACTACCTTACTAACTATTAATAAGAAGCAAATTAGTAGTTTATTGAGGCAAAGCCGTAGTTAATGGTTTGTTAATGGCAAGAACTGGACCGTATGATAAAGTGTGACTAATTACTCTCTCCAAAAAGTATGTAATTACTTATTACTAATTTCTTTTAACTACTTATTTCTAATTACGAATCATCCTCAACAAGTTAATGATACAAGGATGGGCATGAAATGGTTCTTTTAATTCTTTCAAATAAATAATAGATGACTACATAAATTATTATGGTCACACTTTAGATTAGGGTCCAATTCTCACTATTTACTAACTATTAACTATGACTTTTGCCTCAATATATACTCCTAATTACTGGTTTTTAGTACTTAGTAAAGTAGTTGTTAAGTTACAGTAAAGGTACAATATCTTTGGAATCAATTTCAGAACTTTTTTCAGCTGACGAATGATTGGTCAACCAGAGCATTGGCCATTCATATCATTGGCCAATCAGAATCCACCTGGTATTCAAGAGCTTGAGCATTTATAGCAGCAAAACTGCAGTGTGATTTAAGTAAAAACATAATGTTATTGGGTTTTCTGTTACAATAAACAGAATTTTATAGTGTTTTTTTTTTTTTTTTTATTCTAAAATGCTACTAGAAAATGGTCATGAAAAGCTAAATTGTGACAAGAAGCTTAACGTGAGTGAACGTAAGGGGAAAATAGGTTTGAGGCCTGTAAGCAGTGACTTAAAAGTGTTTCTCTCTCTCGTTTCTCCCTCTCTCTCTCTGTGTAATGTCCTGACCAGAAGGAAGATCAGAGCTCAAGCCTCCTATCCATCTTCACAACCTCAATATTCAATCACTGAGCTAATTGCACGGAGGAGAACAGAGTTAAAATCATGGCTCGGCTAATAGCCTTTTGGGAATAAATGTAGACAGCGTTAAAAAAAAAAAAAGACCAATAATATCCTTTTGAAAACGTAAAGATTCACATGATGGAGATCAATTGTTTGTTTAGCTACATTTTCTTCCAATGCAAAGATATTTGAATGTTTTCAAGTAGTAATTCAGTCAAAAATGAAAAATCGTGTCATGCCAAACTCACATGACTTTGTTGATTCTATCATTTGTACAATTTTCAATTAATTGCTACAATTGTTCTGTAGCTCTAGATTTTACAGTATGTTTTTTTTTTTTTTTTTCCAAACAGTTTGCACAGACATTCATTCTGCTCATGTTTCATTAATGAGGCCCGTGGAGAGCGCGTGTGCTGTAAACTGAATTTTGTTGTCTTCGCGGGACACATTTAGACCCGCCTGTGGCGATTGACTCTATATATCTGATCACTAAGCGTCCCGCCATTTGAAGAAAAGACTATGAATAGTAATTTCATTACAACGAGCCCGCCGTATCCGACATTCTCTCGCTGTGACTGCGGAAATATTCGTCTTTCTCAGCCCCGTAAGCCGATCTCTCCTTTACCGGACTAATGTAGGTTGTGTTCCATTAAAAAGCCTCTGTATACGTCCGCCCTCCCAAGTAATGCCTTTGTGGGAAGCATTGATCGAGAGCCTTTCACATACACACACACACACAGACACACTCACACACAGCTGGCAATGAAGTGGACGAGAGGATATCGGAACGTGGCGCTTCTGTGTAGAAACCCCTGGAAAGGCGGCATCGATTTCGGCCCGGGGAGAGGTGTGATTGATTTAAATGTGATTTCCTATTTCCTATCTCCTAATTGAAATAAACTATGAAGTTTGCTGCTATCAATAGACTCTACTGTAAATAGGCACGTAATGCCTGAGGGTAGGATTGAGTGTCTGCAGTAAACACGTCTCGGGCCAAACCTGCCTGCGTGTTGGACCTGCTGTCCATCTGTCCGGAAGATCTTGTCCAAAATCTGCTCTAATGTCTGATTTAATTGGTTATGTGTTCACATCGTGCGTTTACTCAGTCAGGTGGCGTATAGAAAGCCAGTTTGGCAGGCGCATTAACTGTGCCGGCGAGGAAGGGAGAAAGTTGCGGCGTCCTGCTATAAATAGGGCCTACAGAAGGACCCCCCGTCGTTCGTGTTCTGCAATGCAGAGCAGCTCAGTGGGAATTCTGGGAAAATGAGTCCAAACCTGTCTGGATGTGGACATGGGGCATGACTGTGTCATGAAGAGGGAGTCGGGCCTCTCAGTGACATGAGAGCACAAATGTGTATTTGTGTTTGTATATTTGTGCCAGAATGTCCCAGTGTGTGTAAAATGAAAGATCCTGAAGACGCTTTTTGTTCGGGACGGCTAATTGTGAATTATGAGCGACAAAATCACACAGGAAGGTTTGTGTTTGTAATCAAATGCATAAAACGTCCTTACTTCTTGATGGATATCGTTGAAATAGGTGTCCTGAGAAAGCACAGCCATATTCTCCAAGAGTCACTATATCAGAAACTTAGTCAGAAACTCATTTTGCTTGGTTGATGTCATAGCACAATGCTAAATGCTAAAATTGCTAACAGCACCTTTAATAGATGCAAACGGCACCTATAATACTGCAAAATCAACTGTTTTTGAAATAATTCCTTTGTATAATTATTAAATGAATGCATTTGTTAAATATTTAAAAACAGACAAGATGAAATGTAAAACTAGGGCCTTATAAATTCCATATTTTATTAATTTATTCATTCATTCATTAATTCCAAATTCTGTTTAAATGTTTCTGGATTCTGTTTTTTTTTCCCCTCTGTTTTAATTTGTTTTAATGGTTAAATTCAATTTTCATCAATTCATCAAAAAGCATGTCTAATTAATTAAAATAATGAAATTTGCACAATTTAACAACAATTTATTGAAGTTGAACTATTTTAATTGTAATAAAAAAAATCAAATTCCAATTTTTTACCAAATTTTAATAATTAAAATCATCTCTAAATAATTTATTTTCCTTTTCTTTTTTTATTAATTTATTTATTTATTTTCAGAAATACTGAAAAAAAACACTGTGTATTTACATTTTTCTGGTAAATTAATTCTCGTAAATAAGTTTTTGCTTTCCATAGACTTCTGTAGATAGAACACTTTTTGTTTTCTAAAAAAAGGCCCAAAATGTACACAGCTTGCAAAATCATATAATGTAAATAAGTTGTCACAGAATAAGAATATGTGAATAACTACATTTTGACAAAAATGTATAAAAAATCCTTATAATTCCAAGGTGGCGATATTCATGTCACAATTTCTTCAAGTTAAACTGAACTTACTTATGAATTTACTATGTGTGTAGTAAACGTAACTGCCCGTCTGCACCATTCATTCACACAGAACATGCAGGTTTCATATTCACAGATAATAATTCATATCATGTTTTGAAATAAGTAGCCTATACTGACCTACTTTTGAATTATTCATTAAAGCTTTGGCAAATTCCGTGACATTCCACCTTATTCCATTGTTATATTTCATTCCACTGGATTCCACAATTCCGTCTGCATTTTCCGCATCGTAATTATATTGAATTTGTTTAGATTACTTTGCCCGCCCACAAATCTTTGATTACATCATTGGAAAAGAAGAGCTGTTTAGAGGAAGAGAAAGTGATTAAATTGGATTAAATGATTGTGATTGTAAGATTAACATGCACAAATTAATTCTTTATTCATATTCCCCCCCTAATATTAAAGCATGGTTTTTCTTTACATTAAGATGCAAAAAATCTCAGCTGCCCAGTGCGGTGTCCTTCGATTTTCCCTCTCCCTCTCTTGGGTGCGTGTCCTCTCTGCTCCTCCTCCAGGTGGGACGTCTGTCTCAGCAGATGATGTGATTACGGCAGCAGTGGCCTGGCCACCTCTTCACCTCCATATACATTTGTGTCACTCTCTCTCTGCCACCATCACTGTCTTTATTTCATTATAGAGGGGAGCGGCTGGCCTCCAGGGAACTCCATATACAGCCTCTTATAGACGTCTTTCAGCACATCTCCTAACGGCTCCTTCATATCGGACTAATAACACAAATTAATAGCAAGCTGCAGTGTATTTCCGACTGTGCCAACAACCCTTGTTCTGTACTTCCCTTACTTAGTTTGCACCAGAAGTTACTACTGTATTTGTTATGAAATCATAATAAATGAATTGGAATCTCATTCAGACAAGCTTTTTGGTACATGTTTGTTGTAATAATAATAGTAGTAATATGGTATTCGGACAGAAACGATGGCTACTATAGTCAGTTTGTGTAAGGATCACTGTAAATATATGGGTTTAATTTCATTTTTGTTCATTTGAACTTTTTTTTATTGCCTCTACTTACTTTTTTGGCCAAAAAAGTACCTATGCATCTGACCGACTGCAGTTTTCAGCTGAAACAAACACTGGTGGCAGTAAAAACTTTGATTGTTTTTTTACACAAACTATGATTATTGGGGTAGATTATACATTAAGACAAGGGGTTGACCGATTGTCAGCCTTGATCTGTAATAATCTGTATCAGCATCAGCTCTGAAACAAAATTATGATTACACGGCCAGATTATTTATTAATACTAGGGATCGACCGATTATCGGCGCCGATATTAAGCATTTTTATGGTTATCGGTATCAGTCATTTTCAACCGATTTGCTGCTGAAATAGTTTAAAAGTATTTAAGTTTTTGTCAGAGCCCTTGTTATTCTTAATTTTGACATTTATTTTCATTTTTACACAAGACACATATATACTGGTTCAAAATATCGGTTATTGGTCTGCTTGATCTGTAATAATCAGTATCTGCATTGGCTCTGAAACAAAATAATGATTACAGGGGCAGATTATTCATTAAGACAAGGAGTTGACCGTTTATCGGAGCCAATATTAAGCATTTTTATGATTATCGATATCGGTAATTTTCAAATCAGATTTGCTGCTAAAATAATTTAAATCATTTAAGTTTTGGTCAGAGCCTTTGATATTCTTAATTTTGACATTAATTTAAATTTTTACTCCAGACACATATATACTGGTCCAAAATATTGGTTATGGGTCCACTTGATCTGTAATAATCCGTATCGGCATCAGATCTGAAACAAAATGATGATTACAGGGGCAGATTATTCATTAAGACTAGGCGTTTGATTGATTATCAGCCTGGCCGATTATCGGTTCTGATATTAAGCATTTTTATGGTTATTGGTCATTTTCAAAACAGATTTGTCGCTAAAATAGTTTAAAAGCATGTGTTTTGTCAGAGCCTAGTTATTATTAATTTTGACATTTGATTTAATTTTTTGAATTAATATATATATATATATATATATATATATATATACTGATTCAAAATATTCGTTATCGGTTGATCTGTAATCAGTATCAGCATCGGCACTGAAACAAAATTATGATTAGGGGTCAGATTATTCATTAAGACTAGGGACCAACCGATTATCGGTGCCGATGTTGGGCATTTTTATGGTTATTGGTATTGGTCATTTCCAAAACAGTTTTGCCTCTAAAATAATTTAAAGGGTTTAGGTTTTTGTCGGAGTAGTTGTTATTCTTAATTTTTAATTTTATTTTTACACCAGACTTATACTGGTTCAAAATATTGGTTATCGGTCTACTTGATCTGTAATAACCAGTATCGACGTCGATTGTTCATTAAGAATATTTTTTTTTTTTTATGATTATTGGTTTCAGTCATTTTTCAAAGCTAATTTGCCACTAAAATAGTTAAAAAGCATTTCAGCCCTTGTAATTCTTAATTTTCATTTTAACATCAGACATATAGGCATATATATACATCTCTAAAATATCAGTTATTGCTCTACTTGATCTGAAACAAACAGTATCAGCATCGACTCTGCCCCTGTAGTAATAATTTTGTTTCAGATTATTCATTAAGACTGGGGGTCAAGCGATTATCGATTATCAGTGCCGATATTAAGCATTTTTATGGTTATCGGTGTCAGTCATTTTCAAAACCGCTGCTAAAACAGTTTAAAAGCATTTAAGTTTTTTGTCAGCCCTTGTTATTTTAATTTTGATATTTAATTTTCATTTTTACACCACACACATCTGGTTCGAAATATCGGTTATCGGTCACTTGTTCTGTAATCAGTATTGGCATCAGTTCTGAAAAACGCATATCGGTCAATGCTTAAGACTTTATTTTAAAGATGTTTTTTTCCTTTATTTTTGCAATACTTTTATGACCTCAAAGCACTTTTCCCATAGTTCATGATTCTTCTACATTTACTTTTGCTAACACTATTGATTAGATTTACAGTAGTGTTTAGAATTATGTCAAAAAATATTCTTACTAAAGCAGAAATTTTCCTGATGTGACAAAACAGCCAATCAGAACTTTTTATGATTAATTTACATCTATAAAGAGTCCAATTTTGGACCATTTTCACTGTGGATTTAGCTACAAAACATGAGGCTGCAAAGAAGAAATCAAACAGAACTGCTTTTCTGCCACTGTTTGCAAAAAAAAAACCAAAAAAAAAAAACACCATTGTATTAATTGTATTTAATTTAGTGAAAACAATTGTAACAAGTTTACTATGGTATATTTTTTGCAAGTATCACCATAAATGCACAAGCATTTAGTTTGAAAGTTACTAAATCTCACTTTGCCTGTCCTTTACAGTATTTGTTCATTATTTCATTTCTGCGTCTATATTTATATAGCTGTCCATGTCCTTCTTAATTACATATAAGACATTGAAGGTATTATAAACCCCTGTGGTGCATTTCCCAAGGCGGCGGACGGTTTCCGGTATGGTGCGTTTCCCCTCGTGCTCGGCGTGAGAAGCAGCTAGTTTGTAATGCTAAAGAACGGTGTACACAAAAGAGGAACGAGCCCTTCCTCCCATAAACCATATTCCCCACTGTCCTCCACGCAGATTTGTGGGAAACACAGGCAGACGAGGAGGAGGAGGAGGAGGCGAACAGAATTCCCTGAGACTGAAGAATCAATATGCAGGAGCGGCCGGCCGGTCATTTGTATGCTACATGTGCGGCAGGGCTAGGAGAGCCAGAGACAGGAGTTAGAAAAGCAAAGGTTAATTTCATACATCAACTTCCATCTGCATATTTCTTTCCACAGGAGTGCCGCGGCCTTTGTGCAGGTTTTTTTTCCTTTTTCTTTTTCTTTTTTTTTCTTTCCTCGGCGGTTCATATTTTACAGGAGGCGAGGTGTTCGGAGGATCTGTTTGCACTGCTGATTTGAGATAGAAGTTGAATAGAGAGATGTGTAGATTATTCAAACTCCTTAAAGAAGATTAACGCTCACATTTCACATTTAGAGGCCTCTTATGTAGATTCTCATGCAAGTAGTTTGTGTGTAATGTGTAACGTTTGTAAGCAGGGGCTCGTTACTTTATTTAATTAACTGTTGTGAGTGCTGTATATGATATTATCACCGACTTTATCACTGTTCTACAGTCTGGATTATTAAATCACAGGCCTCTGGTTTCAGAACAACTAGTTATTGTCTTGGGTTTTGTAATAGGAAAAAAAAATATTCTCCATACTGTATACACTGTGATATTGTGGAAATACACTAATATCACACTCAAAGAAGTACCATGGCATTTCAGTAGTTTTACAGGCACAGTACTATGGTAATGTCACAGTATTTGAATATAGTAATAATGCAATGCTATGCTCTAAATCTAAATTTACCATGGTATTGGCTTTAAGATACCAAGACTAGTACCACTTAAGTCTGTTTATTTTATTTTATTTTATTTTATTTAATACATGCCTTCTGTTATCTGAATGACAGATGATGACTTTTTAGCAATTTTTTAGCAAGGCCTTTTAATTAAACACATATCCACCAAGTAGTTTTTTTTTTATTATTTAATTTTATTTATTTGTTTTTTGTTTTTTTTTGCTGTGAAATCTTTACAGATTTTTAAAGAATAACTTTCTTAAGCAACTGAAGCAACTTTATTTTAAAAAATTTCAAAAACTATTTACTCACTGAAGCAACTTATTTATTTATACATTTATTTATTTCTCGTTCAGTCGAAGTCTAAAGTCTATTTAATTTCATATTTATATATATATATATATATATATATATATATATATTTTTTTTCTTATTTATTTATTTTTTTAATATTTAATATTTTTAAGGATAAACTGTTTTAAACTTGAAACCAGTCTAAGAAAATCAAAAGAATAGTTATTTATTTAATGATTGATAAATAAACAACAACAACAACAATAATAATAATAATAATAATAATAATTATGGCTCATATTGCATGATATAGTGAGAATATAAAGGTCATTCAAAAAACAAAAACTTGCATTTAGGCCCAAACTAAGCAAAAATACACAATTTTGTGCAGTTGTTGTTTATATGGCCAAACATTAAACTTTTAATGAAAATGCATGCACATATCATATTTTTTTAGGCTTTATCTCACAATAAGGTTGTAGTAAAATAATATAGAAGTTGTACATTTTATGATCAAAACTTTGCCGTTTTTATTGTTGGTAGCAAAACATAATGAAATGCAGTTGGATGATGATTGAGAGATAAAAGCCTGCTGGATCATATTTAATACATTTTAATATGATTTTCTAAAAAATGGTGTATGGATAATCAAATAATCCTAGGATGCTTCAGTTCAGCAAATGTCTTGAAATATTAATAACCATCTAAAGTTCTTCCTCTCTTTACCTTATAAATTTATTAAAGGTTCCTCATCAAAAAGACAAGTGAACTGGACATTTTTAAAATTGTCAAGGACTTTTACTTTCTAAAAAAAAAGTCTAAACTACAATCAGACGATCGAAACAGCTGCTTTTCAGTAGCGTTTTGATCATGCTGATCATTTAGAGGCCTGCATGTATCTACTATAATACAGTAGGCTTTATAGAGTTAATATGGTTTAGCTTGCGGCCTGACCAAGCTTTTCTACCAGTACTGTAAAACCCCTCTGAAACCATCAAAACCAAAGCAGCCTGTGGAGGCTAAAAGCTAACCACTTAGTGATGGTGTAAGGCAGACATGTATAGATAAGGATAAAATACAAACAGTTACAGCTAAATTCAAGCTGCTAGCATCTTATCTTCATTAAAACTGCTAGCGTGCGTGTTGATTGACTAAGCGTAGTATCGTTTGGGTGAGTGACGGCTCTGGATCCGTATATGGTGTCATCGGTGAATGCTAGCGCAGCGCTAAATGATAAACATCAGTAATTTAAACCGCACAAGGGCGGAAAAAATTCCAGGCTGAGACGCCTTTCCACACTGTCAACAAACTAGCGCTCCTCTGTTTAGCCCACGTAACAGCGCTTCAAGGAAACAATCAAATATTCATACCATATTATCCTTCCAGAATGAGCGGCCCCGTGATTCCCGCCGCTTGTTTAGCGCTTGGAATTTAAATGCCGCTGATATGAATAGAGAGCGTTTTTATGTATGATAGCATTGTAGCAGCTGCCCTCTCACCTCGCGCGACGTTCCGACACAGCGCCGTATTAACTAGCGTAATAGGTAATTTGAATGCTAACAGAGTGAGATTAGCTTTGGGATATGTCTCAGGACGGACAAATGGAAGTTATTTCTGGAATAATAAATTGTGATATGCATCTGTGTTCATGGAGAATGGTGTGTCTTATCAGAGAAAAAGCAAGGATGAATAAATGCGCTGTATATTCATTGTCCATGTGTTTTTTTTTTTTTTTAAAGCTAATACTATATTCATTTCTGGATTTTGCTTTTAATAGATTCTTTAGGTCCAGTAGGCCGAATGCTAGATGCTTGAATCTAATGCCTATAGTTTGTAGTTTACGCTCATGACTTATTTAACCCTATAAAGTCTGCTGTATCATATTTGATGCATTAATTTAAGGGCTCTAAATGATAGACATGTTAAAAACAAGTACATATGCCTTCTTTTGTCTGAATGATTTTTTTAGCATGACCTTTTAGTCTAATTTTAAATGTACTTTTTTTTCACTTCCTGAAGCAACTTAGGTTTGTTTAATTATCCACCCTCGTTAAAAACTAATAGATCTAGAATGCATTTATTTTAAATGTGGTTTATGTCTATTAACACATTTACTGACACATCACTTGAGACTTATTGATATGTGACCCTGGACCACAAAACCAGTCTTAAGTCGCTGGGGTTTATTTGTAGCAATAGCCAAAAATGCATTGTATGGGTCAAAATTATTGATTTTACTTTTATGGCAAAAATCATTAGGAAATTAAGTAAAGATTATGTTCCATTAAGATATTTTGTAAAATTCCTACTGTAAATCTATGAAAACTTAATTTTTGATTAGTCATATACATTAAGAACATTATTTGAAGAACTTTAAAGGTGATTTTCTCAATATTTTGATTTTTTGCACCCTCAGATTCCTGATTTTTAAATAGTTGTATCTCGAACAAATATTGTCCTATCCTAACAAATAATACATCAATGAAAAGCTTATATATTCAGCTTTCATATGATGTATAAATTTCAATTTTGAAAAAATGACCCTTACGACTGGTTTTGTGATCCATGGTCACATATATAAAAAAAATTGGTATTTCAACTTTATTTGGAGTACTACTTGTGCACAATGCACATTTATTAATATTAAGCCTAAAATATGTTTAAATTATATCTGTCTTTAAATGCAAAATATTTAAAGTGTACCTAAAGTATACTTGCAATAGTTCCACTTTAGCACAATCAAATATACTTTAAGTCATAATAAAGTATATCTTTAGTTGGACTTCAGCACCACTTCTGCACAATTAAAAGTGCATTAAGTACAAAATTAGTTGTTTCAATTTAGCAGACTTTATATATAGCAGCTTAGTGAACTAAAAGTACAACCGCATGGTATTTTATTAAGTACATAATATGTAAATGTATTTGTAGCATACTTGGCATGAAATAAATGTATTTTAAATGCATTTTAGTATATTCATTTTTCACTAGGGCATACATGATTGTTTTTTGGAAAAATCAAGCCTGACATGAAATAATAGTAATCTATTTAAAATCTATTTAAAAGGAATCTTTTTTTAAATAAATCAGTTTATTGTTCCTTTTAGATTTAAATAAATAAATGGAAAAAAATAATAATTATTATTGTTTATTTTTTTGTCTTTGTTCTATTTATTTATCATTTACTATATTGTTTACTATACTTTAATACTAATATGCTATTTTTATTATTATTTTATTTTTTTTATTTTATTTTTTTTTTTTTAGAAAACTAATGTTAATGTGAGTATCAAATATGATCATCAGGCATTTGAGAAATGTTTATTTGTTCATCTCTCAATCATCATTATATTGCATTGCATTATATGTTTTGATGATCAAACTAAGCATGTAAAACATCATTTTACCAAGACATAACGTAGGTCATTCATTTTATGTAAGTTTGTAAAACATCTCATTGATTTATATTACAAATCAGACCTTCATTGTACTTTTTGACTATATAAATATTAGCAACTATATGAAATTGCACATTTTTGGCCCCTGAATCAAACTAAGCAGTTTTTTCCTCCTAAAATATAAGCTCATCTCAATAAGCCTGATGAATAAAACTTAAAAAAAATAAATAAATAAATAAACTTAAATAATTACAAAAATAATTCTAAAAAGTTTGCATTTATGTATTTATTTGTTTAAACAGTAAACTGTTCTTTTAAAGAATAGATTTGTTTTAAATGGATTTGAAATAGTTCACTATTATTTGTGATCGCAAAACCAGTCGTAAGTAGCACGGCCAAAAATACATTGTATGGGTCAAAATGATCAATTTTTCTTTGATGTCAAAAATTGTTAGGATATTAAATAAAGATCATGTTCGATGATGATATTTTGTAAATTTCCGCTGTAAACATATTGAAGCTTATTTTTTGATTAGTAATATGCATTGCTAAGAACTTCATTTGGACAACTTTTAAGGCGATTTCCTCAGTATTTTGATTGTTTTTTGTTTTTTTTTTTTTTTTTTTTTTTCAGATCTCAGATTTTCAAGTAGTTGTATAAAATTGTCATTTTATCCTAACAAACCGTTTAACAAAACACATTTATTCAGCTTTCTGATGATGCATTAATCTCAGTTTCAAAAAATTGACCCTTATGACTGTTTTTGTGGTCCAGGGTCACATTTTACAGGGTTAAATGTTGAGTCAAACTTACTGGCAGATATATGTTATGGTATCAGTAATTTTGTCCTCATTCATGAAAACTAATCAGTTTTCCACCATTTATCTTTGATGTTTGCGTGCAACGCTTCTAGCGCTGTGTGTTTCTGCGTTGGCGGACGTTGTCAGCTCTGTCATCTCAGCATCTCTCATGTGATAGTCATGTCCGAGTAAAAGAGCAGAGGTCAGCAAAGGTCACGAAGGCCAGATCTGACGGCAAACATTGTGACACTGAGGTCATGGCTTTCACTCAAACCGGTTTTTCATGGAGAATTAAGTTGCTCTAGTTTGGCAAACTTGGTGCGACAGTTTAATTTTGCAGCAGTGTGTGATTGTCTTCAGATGTGTTTTTCCAGAGAAAAAGGCCATGCACCTTATATTTGCATGATATTTGACCAAACTGTGATCTTGTGGCTGAGATATAACGTTCTTGACGTGTTGTTTAAAAAGCTGACATTGGCAGTTTGATTTGGAGAGGATATGAGGCGGATGTCTTAAATGGAAAAATAAAAAGTGCAATTTGTGCACAAAAAAAAAAAAAAAACCTTCCTCTGTCACACCTCTAACCACATGCACAAACTATTTTTCCCCTCATATTTAGTTTGAAAAGCTTTTCCATGAATGTCTTTTTCCTTTATTTCTATTGTATTTATCATATAACCCCAGTTATTTGAAGAAAATGTGATATTAATGTGATATTCTGTTGTCTTTTGTTGCTGTTGCTTTTGTGTTGTGCTCTTTTAGCTCATTATTGACCTCTCTTTGTGTGTTTTAGGCCCGTTTGAGACTCGCATGTGCTCTAATTTCATAGATTTGAGGTTAGAGTCTGTTTCCGTACCGTGTGTGTGCGCATCTAGGCCTTTGTGGGAAAGCGCATGTGTGGCGATTGCTCAATCCTCAAAAACCTCAGCGACGATCTCTGTGCGCCAGATCTTAATCGCACGCGGCGCTCAGGTGCAAAGGCGCTTTTCTCAAACACAATGAAATACGCGTGCGTGCGGCTTAGCCATCGCTGTGTGTGCATGTGTTTTGCAGAGTTGTGTTTTACGTATACATGTATGCGGGTCGGGAGCTGCTTGTGTCTTATTATAAGAGCTCAATGGCAGGTAGAATAAATATCGTGAGGCCTGTTTGACTTTGAGGACGGTGTGCGGTTGTTTTCTTCCAGAAGCAAAGCGTCGGGAGTGAGCTGCAGTCGCGATTGAGCCGGCGGAGAGAGTGTACTTTTGTTCAGAAACCTAGAGAGCTGTCTGTAGCCTATGTAGGGAGCTAGCTTTTAAGGCAGAACCTTGTCAGTGACTGGATTTGGAAAGCTTTACATAGGCAGCAACTTCATATGATACACAAATAGCGCTTCTTATGTAAAGCACATGGAAGACTTGAGTCAAAATCATTTTTTGTTTGTATGTGTGTTTTCTCCCAGAAAATGTCAAATTTTTGCATTTCTTTTCTAAACTTTAATTTGAAAGAAATATTATATTCCTGTGTGAGCGAATGAACTACTCATGCTATAAATCATTGCAAACTGTACAAAAACGAACTCATTTTTGTCGTTTTACGGTACAAATTTTTGCGTCAAGATACATTTACTTGGGAAGCAAACAATGAATAAATAAATAAATAAAATGCCAATGCATTAAGTATTTAATTCAAAAGGGCAAATACGTTTATTGTTCTTACCCCATTGTTTTTAGACAGTTTCTTTTTTTTTTTCTTCTCAAGTAAATGCAAATATTTATACTGGCAAGCAAGACAAAAATTTTGAGTTTATTTATTTATTTTAGCAATGTATCTCAGAAAATTGATTTATTGATCATTGACTTATTTATTTTAAGTTTTAAAACAATATTTTTTAACAGCATGTAACACCGAATTCTCTGATTGGTCGATTTCTCTTTAGAATTATGGGTAGTGTAGTTCACCATACAGGAATGCATTTATTTAAACATTAAAGGAATGTTTCTACAGAAACATGAAATCATAACTGAACAACCTCTGAGGTCTTAAATTTTGTTTATTGTCCTTATACCATTGTTTTAAAACATAAATTCACTTAATTGTGACTTTATTTATTTGTTTGTTTAGAAAATTCATTATTTTTATTTTGGAATTATCAGTGATTCGTGGATTTCTCTTTAGAATTATGGGTAATGTAGTTCTCCACTGGAAATTTGGCTAATAAACATAATTGATTAGAAATAAGGTTAAAATGACACTGATTTCTAGCTTCTACTGACAAATCATAACTGAACAACTTCCCAGCTCTTGTCTTGAAAAATAAATACATTATCATTAACAAAATCAATTTATCTTTGAACACAATGTAATGTTGCACACTCTATATATGTTAGCTTGTTTCTAAACTAATGACAAATGACTCTAAAAAGCATTAAAATGCTACACACGCATAAATACTGGGTAAAATATGTAATATTGAATTAGATTTAATTATTTTTGATCAGTATATTTTAGTTGAGAGTGACTTAGAAGTATTTATAAACCACATTTCTGTTGACTCAGCCGCCATCCTGGCTGAATCTTTTCACTGAGCTCACAAAACAAGAAAGTATATTGGCCACATGTCACAGACAGTATGTGATGCTCTTTAGTTTTCACATTGAGAGCGCACGTTTGCCTTCAAGCGCTGTGTGGTGATGATCTGGGAGCCTTCGGTCGGCCCTCAGAGAGGAGAGCACTGTGAATAACAGGTGTCCTGTGTGCGCCGCTCTGTTCATCTGTATTATTTAATAGCAGTCAGTGGGGAGATCTTGTACTTTTAATATTTAATCGTATCTCTCCAGCGATATGACTAGCTGTGATCTCTGAGCCGTGCCGCCCACCTTCTTTCTGTCTGTCTTTCTCTTTCCTTTCCTCCGTCTCGCTCACTCTCTCCGCTCAGTTTTCCACCTCTAGTTCTCGACGTGTTTCCGCTGGTCGGCTCACGTTACAGGCTGTTTCCTCGTATTCGTAAAACCATCAGAACCGCCATCCGCCCTGAGCCAGCGCTCACACACACACACACACACACACACACTCGAGCTCAATACAGGAGTCAGCGCTAATGCTGTGTGTGTGTGTTTGTGTTATGAGTGTGTGCAGCACTTATTTATTGGCTGTAGTGTATTGAAGTGTGTGTGGAAGAGAGCACTTGAGGACAGTAAAGCCAACCACATACAGTACTGTGTAAAATTTGTCACAATTTTGCTGTCTGAGAAAGATTTAATTTTAAAGTGTCTTTTTTTGTGTTCTTGGTTTCCGTTGAATTAAATTTTAGCCATCAATGAGTCATATTCACCTATTTTTTTTCATCACACTATTTTGATTTTTATTACACCAGCAAATCAGCTGAAAAAAAGGAAGAGGATTTAAAACAATTTCCACTCAGCAAATACTAGTAAGTTTTTTATTAATAGTAATAATAATAAACAGAAGTAACACTGAATCAAAAATAAAAGGTTTTAAAACAATATTTTGTAACAGCAACTAACAGTGAATTCTCTGATTGGTGGATTTCTCTTCAGAATTATGGGTAGTGTAGTTCTCCACTGAAATTTTACTAATAAACAACAATTTATTAGAAATTAAGTTAAAATGACTCTGATTTCTGGCTTCTACAGAAACATATAATCATAACTGAACAACCTATGAGCTCTTGTCTTGAAAAATGTATGTTTATTGTCCTTACACAACTGTTTTTAGACCTTATTTATTTGTTTGTTTGTTTGTTTTATATAAAATAAGACTTTTTATTGTTTTTCTGTTCTGCATGTAAATGCATCTAATTTTTTTTTTGGACATTGACTTATTGATTTTAAGTTTAAAAACAATAGTTTGTAACAACAACTACCAGCAAATTCTCTGATTGGTGGATTTCTCTTCAGAATTATGGGTAGTGTAGTTCTCCACTGGAAATGTGGCAAAAAACAATTTATTAGGAATAAAGTTAAAATGACAGCGATTTCTTGCATCTAGAGAAACATATGTCTTGAAAAATGTATAAGTTTATTGTCCTTATTCAATTGTTTTTAGACAAAGTTTAAGTGTGACCTTATTTATTTGTTTTTTATATATATAAAATTAGACGTTTTATTGTTTTTCGTTTTAAGTAAATGCATCTTGAGTTTTTTTTTTTTTGTTTTGTTTTTTTTGTTTTGTTTTTTGGACATTTAAAACAATATTTTGTAACAGCAACTAACAGTGAATTCTCTGATTGGTCGATTTCTCTTCAGAATTATGGGTAGTGTAGTTCTCCACTGAAATTTTACTAATAAACAACAATTTATTAGAAATTAAGTTAAAATGACTCTGATTTCTGGTTTCTACAGAAACATATAATCATAACTGAACAACCTCTGAGCTTTTGTCTTGAAAAAAATGTATGTTTGTTGTCCTTGCACAATTGTTTTTAGAAAAGTTTAAGCGTGACCTATTTATGTTTGTTTGTTTGTTTTTTATACAAAATGACTTTTTTATTGTTTTTCTTTTCAAGTAAATGCCTCCTGATTGATTTTAAGTTTTAAAACAATATTTTGCAACTACAGCAACTAACAGTGAATTCTCTGATTGGTGGATTTCACTTCAGAATTATGGGTAGTGTAGTTCTCCACTGGAAATGTGGCTAAAAAAACACAATTTATTAGAAAAAAAATGATACAGTTTTTCTGGTTTCTACAGAAACATTTAATCATAACTGAACAACCTCTGAGCTCTTGTCTTAAAATTTTATGTTTATTGTCCTTACACCATTGTTTTTAGACATAAATTAATTTAATTTACTTTTTTTATTTGTTAGTTTTTTTTTTTTTTGTTTTTTTTTTAAATGAGACTTTTCTTCTCAAGTAAATGCATTTTGAGATTAGATATTTATACTGGAAAACAAGAAATTTTTTGAACTTATTGAGTATTGACATTGAAGTTTTAAAACAATACTTTTAATATTTAAAAAAAAAAACATTATTTCTCAGAATGGCTTGTGTTTTTATCTCTTTATTTAGATTATATAGCTTTTAAAAGGTGTTGATATTTACTGATGGATTTTTATAGTTTAAAACTGAGTCTGGGATGAGGGTGAAATGAAACAAAACTAAAATTAAAATGCACTCAGTGATTGGCAAAACAAATTATGAAGGCATGCTAAAAAAGTAATAAAAAAGTTGAATTATGTTAGTTTTAATTAAAATAACCTTTAATTACATTAAATTGTGTGTGTGTTTGTGTGTATGAGTGTGCAAGAGAAAATGCTATGCTGTCTTTACAGTAAGCAACATAAATGTTTTGCCATTTGTTTTTTTTCTTTCATATTATGATTGAACTTTCAAAATTACTTCAGGTTTTCTCTGAAGATTGAGCAAAATCTCTTTGTCATATGAAAACTTTTTATTTTGCAGATAAAATGAACACGATACACGTGGTGATGTAAAATGTCGTACAGTCTGACATAAAAAAGCATGTTGATGTTGCACCGTCTGGTTTCAGTTTTACCCAAGATCTCACTAGTTTCATAAGAAAATCTGATAAGCAAATGTCATACAGGGCAGAATAAACCACACACTGTGCAGCCGGTTTAAGACGGCGGCCCAGACACACGGGCCTGCGAATATTAGCCACTGCATCTCTCTGTTGATGTATAAAAGCCTGATGAACGTGGAGGGATGTAGTGTCGTGTTATAACTCTTTATTAGCAGTGGAAGAGTTTGTCAGGGTCATTTTGTTCACTTACACACGTACACGTCATGATGAAGGTCAGTGGTATTACTGACCATCTCGAAAGGTCACCAGATACCTGCGTATGAATATTCACACTGCACAATTTATCAATATTTGCTAACAAAGTAGCATTTTGCCAGCACAAAACTACAAAATCTAACCAGCTTATAGTAGTGTGTGTATATAGAGTTTTCTAAAATTGTTTAGTAGCATTCAAGACCTTCCTAAATTACATGCAGTTAAATGATTAAAATTCATAATTTCTTATTAATGATGATTTGGTGATTTAAGTAACACTTTATTTTAAGGTGTCCTTGATACACGTTACATGTACTTGCTGTTATAATAACAGTAAATTCTGCATAATTACATGCAAGTAACATAAAGCCAAATCCAAATCCTAACCATCTGGTAAGTGCATGTAGTTATTAATATTACTCAGTACTTAAATGTATAATTACACTGTAACAAGGACACCTTAAAATAAAGTGTAACCATGATTTGTATCAATCTCTATTAAACTATATATTAGTATCAATGATATGTATGTATATATAATTAGCATTACTTTTTTTTTTGGAAATTGATTTGATTTGATATTTTAGTAATTTTGTGTGTTTTTGTCATTTTTCTTAGTTGTTATGTCTATATACTTTTTGTTATTTACTGTTTATATATACTGTTTTTATATTTTTTATATTATAGTTTTAAGTTTTTGTTGTTTCAGTTTATTTTAGTATTAAACTAAACCAAAATGTTTTTTTTTTTCTATACTGTATTTCATTTTAAGTAATAATGTGTTTTAAGTTTCAGTTTTACTTGATGCTAATATCTCTGCTGCTAGCATATTGCGTGTTATGATTTCCCTTATTCATATTTCTACAAGTGGTCTGTTACCTCATCCTCCATGTGGTTTCTGACATTTTTCAATTTTTTTTTATTGATCTCTCAGCTTTTTTTGTGCTAAAGTTCAATATAGAGCTAAAAAACATGCATTTATGATAAATATGTAAATTACATGTATAATGCAAATATAATAAACACATGGATGCATGTATAATAATCATAAATTGATCAAAATAATAATCTAAATTAAATAAAAATAATGTTTTTATTATTATTATTATTATTATTATTATTGCTGACAACTATTCAAATAAAATGGCAAAGAGATTATCAAATGACAAATTCATTAGATTTTCTCTCACTGCCATAATGTTTTACCACAGCTACGAGGCAAAACAAAAAGTCTTTTGTAGAAGAAGAATAACAGACTAATATAAGATGATGTGTTAGAGTCAGGTTTGAAGTCAGAGCGAGTGAGTTATAGTGTGTAAACGCCAGCCTGACAGACCTACTGTACACATACACTCCAGTCTCCAACCGTACAGAGCCAGTGTTCATTAAGCAGTGAACGCTGTGGCCTGAGTATCACACATCACGTTCACATCTGTTTGTCTGACATGTATTTGTGTCAGTTTTGCTGTTTCATTGACTTGGCGTTGTAGTTTTTAGGTTGTTAATGTGTTTTTGTGAATCTACACACCACACGATTTTCTTATCCAGCGTTTTTGTCTTGTTGACCAGTAATAACATCTAAACAATTCTGTTTTAAGAATAAATCAAACTAAATTTTGTGACATTCAGGGTTAAAAACAAAAACAAACTTAGACTTCTTTTTTTTTGTCAAGTAAATGTATCTTGTTTGAAGGTTTTGTTTAAGATAATTTACCTAAAAAACAAGATTAGTTTACTTAAGAACCTAAATGTCTTACGATATTAAGACTTGTTTTCAAAGAATACATACTTTTGACTAAGTTTGTGTGTTTTAAAAATAAATCAAACTAGATTTTGAGATTTATGCTTAAAACGAGAACAAATTTATACTTAAAGATATATTAAGACTTGTATTACACTTAAAGATATATATTTGAAAATCTTATGCAGTTTTCTTATCAAGTAAATGTATCTTGTTTTATTTTTTAGGCATTTTATGAGATAAATGTACTTAAGAACCAAAATATTATGTTTATGTGTGTGTTAAAAAAAAAATCAAGCTAAATTTTGTGAGATTTATGCTTAAAACAAGAACAAACTTAGACTTAAAGATATATATTTTTAATTGTATGCAGTTTTCTTATCAGGTAAATGTGTCTTGCTTTATTTTTAGGTATTTTGGAGATATTAAAAAAAAAACTTAAGAACCAAAATATATGAAGTTTATATGTGTTTTAATAGTTTGTGGGATTTATACTTAAAACAAGAACAAACTTAGGCTTAATTCACGAAATATTTTCATAGTTATTTTGAAACTTGTGCAGTTTTCTTATCAAGTAAATGTATCTTCTTTCATTTTAGGTATTTTCAGGTATTTTCCCTATAAAACAAGGTAAAAATATATATATATATATATATATATAGTTTATATGTGTTTAATTAAATCAAGCAGCATTTTAAAAATCTTATAAACATTTTGAAAATCTTATGCATTTTTCTTATGAAGTAAATGTATTTGTTTAATTTTTAGGTATTTTTGAGATGTTCACTATGCAACAAGGTAAATTTACTTAACCAAAATATATTGTTTGTAAGTGTTAAAATAAATCAAGCTAAATTTTGTGAGATTTACACTTAAAACAAGAATAAATTTAGGCTTAATTTAAGACATATTTTGAAAATCTCATACAGTTTTATTAAGTAAATGTATCTTCTTTCATTTTTAGGTATTTGAGATATTTTCACTATAAAACAAGGTAAATTTACTTAAAAAACAAAATATATTGTTTATATGTGTTTAACTAAATTTTGTGAGATTTATACTTAAACAAAAACAAGCTTAGATTTAAATATATTTTGAAAATCTTATGCAGTTTTCTTGTCAAGTAAATGTATCTTGTTTTATTTTTAGGTATTTTGGAGATTTTCGCTATAAAACAAGATAAATTTTCTTAAAATATATGAAGTTCATATGTATTTAAATAACTCGAGGAAAATTTTGAGAGATTTATGCCTGAAACAAGAACAAATTTAGGCCTAATCAAGTAAATTTTTGGGGTATTTGATATATTTTTACTATAAAACATGGTCAATTTACTTAAAAATTAAAAATTTAAATTAAAACAAGAACAAACTTAGACTTAAAGATATATTTTGAAAAATGTTTTTCTTATGTATCTTACTTTAAGTATTTTTAATAAGTATTTTAATAAGCTTTTTTAATATTTGTAAGTATTTTAAAGTGTTTTTTTTTTTAAGAAGTATTATTATTATTTTGAGAAAAAAGATGTTATTTAGGTTTTACTGGTTTAAGTATGAAGTAAAAAGGAAGTAAATTGAGGCGTTTGTTCGATATTGCAGTTTTGGCATCACTGAAGTCAGCGAAACTTCAGAAATCTTGCAGAAACACACGCTCACACACGCACACATGTGTGAACCAAGCCCCTGATCTGTTTATCAGAGAGTTTGAGGTTTAGCTGTTTCAGCTTTAGCTGGCGGGTAAAACGCCAGCCGCTCTTTTGATAGAAACCCCTTTATCACCCCGTTGTCTTTGTCAGCACTGAAGAACACACATATTTGCTCTTACATCTCAACTTTCACATAAAGCGTTTTATTGAGCGTGCGTCACCAAAGTTAATCGTGCAAAATTGTTTATCTAAAAACAGACAATTAACTACAGTAAAATGAGGCCTATTTATCCTGGAAATTAGAGTTTAATTATATCAATACTCACATTAATTATCTGCTCACTGTGGCTGTATGGTCAAGCACATTATTGGCTCTCGGACGGCGCGGCTTGTGTGCTAAACAATAAAGCTTCATAAATTAATATGCTTAGCAGCTATAAATAGTGTTTGCGTTAGATGCGTGTGTATGAAAGGCTGTAGCATATGTAATTACTGTATCGTGCATGCAGTTAATCCTATACAATGCTCGCCGCTGTCCATCTGTCAGATGCGCAAATGTGCCGTATTTCATGGCGCTGTGGAGGAATTCTGTGGGATTTTTTTCGAGGCAGGGATTCTGGTCGTTTGAGGTGTGTTTGCAGTTTGTGCTTTGGGTGTAATATAATGATTTAATTGACTTTAAGTATTTACAGTCATGCAATACTTTCCTGAGCAACATTTCAGAGGAAAGCTTAAATGTTTCACGGAATAAAAATTACAGAAACAGCCTTTTTTTTTTTGCTATAACACAAAATTAGAAGTTTAGCAGAATGTTCACGTTGCTCTTTTCCATGTAATGAAAATCAATGGGGACTGGAATATCAAGCTCCCAAAAAAAAACAACAAAACAACAACAAAACAACAGTCTTATGTTATATTCCAAGACTTTTTTTTTTCTTTTTTTTTTCAAGAAACAGACTAAAATTGTATTGTTTTTCACAGAAAAATCCAAGAAAAGTCAAGAATACAGTGCTACAATACAAGGTCTTATTGTAAAGTGCTTTACATGTGCTTTTTCCCCATAGAACACAAAATGAGAGGTTTAGCAGAATGTTCACGTTGCTCTTTTTCATGCAATGGAAGTCAATGGGGACTGGGTCTGACAAGCTCCAAAAAAAAAAAAAACAACAAAAGTCTTATATTAAGTAAGACTTTTGACTAACTTTTTTTGCAAGAAACAAACTGAAATTCCATCGTTATTCACAGAAAAATCCAAGAAAAAGTCAAGAATACAGTGTTACAATACGAGGTCTTATTGTAAAGTGCTTTACATGTGCTTTTTCCCATAGAACACAAAATGAGAGGTTTAGTAGAATGTTCACCTTGCTCTTTTCCATACAATGAAAGTCAGTGGGGACTGGGTCTGACAAGCTCCAAAAACAACAACTACAACAACAACAAATGTCTTGTTATATTTCTAAGACTTTTGACTAACTTTTTTTGCAAGAAACAAACTGAAATTCCATCGTTATTCACAGAAAAGGCCAAGAATAAGTGAATAATACAGTGTTACAATACAAGGTCTTAATGTGAAGTACTTTACACGTTTTTTGCTGTAGAACACAAAATAAGAGGTTTAGCAGAATGTTCACGTTGCTCTTTTCCATACAATGAAAGTCAATGGGGACTGGGTCTGACAAGCTCCAAAAAAAAAAAAGAAAAAAAACAACAACAAAAGTCTTAAGTTATATTCCAAGAGTTTTGGCTATTTTTTGTGCAAGAAACAGACTGAAATTTCATCATTATTGACAGAAAAATCTAAAATTCAAGAATACAGTGTTCCAATGCAAGGTCCTAATGTTAAGTACTTTACACGTGCTTTTTCCCATAATACATAAAATGAGAGGTTTAGCAGAATGTTCACTTTGCTCTTTTCCATACAATAAAAGTCAGTGGGGACTGGGTCTGTCAAGCTTATAAAATGCCAAAATAACACCATAAAGGTAGTTTTGCAAAAAAAAGTTATAAATTCCAAAAAACTTTTTAAAATTTCATTAGTATTCACAAAAAAATTCCCTCCACCACAGTTTTTACATGTCACTTCCACATATTTAAATTTGTCACACCACGATCGGCTATGAGACATGCGAAAACCTTTTGAAATGACACGCTCAGGGGTTCAGTGGTAATCATTCGTGGATCGTCCCTTAAAGGGTTACCAGCTCAGATCTTTAACCACTAGGCCACATCAACATCCAAACAAATCATCATCTCTGCAATTTGTGGCTCATTCACTGTCATGATTGATGTCAACTTTACATCACCTGTGACCAGACTCACTCCCCGATCTCTGTGATCCATCGCACAACGTGATTAGTCGCATGAGACAGGAAGTAATGGCCACGTCGTGATTTGAGGAGCAGCGTTGACTGATGGCTGTTCATTAACACAAGTGTTGAGATCCTATCAGATCCATCTGTCATTCACGCAGAGATTGGGCTGATCTCATATCTCTGATATCACAATGACATTTATGAGTAATTTCTTACAAAAATCTTGATTCTAGATTTACATAAATCAGGGAAAAACAAATGAAGATGTGAAATGTGTGGAAAAAAAACAAGGTCCTAAGTTGTGAAATATAACTTGTGAGAAAGAAATAGCTTTGGAGTAGTTACATAAGTACCATGCTTTAATAGAGTAAACATAAGTGTGGACTGAATGTAATGTTTTAAGACACTACAGAATAATTGCAAAATGTATAATAGCGTAAATTTATATTAAATGCAATTAGCTGAACTTTAGAGTTGTTGTTTTTTTTGTTTTTTTTTGACCCACTTAAGTAGGACTTGAGTGCATCTAGTAATTTCATAATTACTTCTTCTGCTAATGAACTGACTGGTACCGGTAAACTAAAATATACTTTAATTTCATTTATACTGAAACTTGTATTCTGTATACTTAAATATATTTGTAAATACACATTTATAATGATGAAGTTGCAGTTTAGATCAATTAAAAATATTGACTTTAATTGCAAAGTACTTCAAGTGTTTTAGTATGTTAGTCAACACATCAAAATAATTATTTCTTTAACATTTTGACAAAGAAAAACTGACACAAGTACAGTCATCATAAGACAACATTCACATAATGTAACAAATGAATGCAACACAAGATACAGTACAACTCAGTATATCAAAATAATGTAACACAGCAATGTAGAACAAATACAGTGTAACATTACACAGCATGGAACATAGTGTAACACAACATATGGTACAATGTGATGTAACAATATAGCATAATGCAACAACGTAGAACAAATACAATGTAACATTACACAACATAATATTGAACAGTGTAACACAACATATGGTACAATGTGATGTAACAATATAGCAGAATGCAACAATATAGAATAAATACAATGTTATGTTACACAGCATAGCATCGAACATAGTGTAACAACATACAGTACAACATGGTGTAACAGATGTATCTGTAGCATAATGCTACTATGTAGAACAAATAAAAGGATGTTATACAACATGATGTAACAAATGTAACAATATAGAATAATGCAACAATGTAGAACAAATACAATGTAATGTTACACAACATAACAATGAACACAGTGTAACAACGTACGGTACAACATGGTGTAACAGATGTAGAACAAGTTAAAGAATGTAATGTTATACAACATGATGTAAAAAACATGTAACAATATAGAGTAATGCAACAATGTAGGACAAATGTAACTTTGCACAACATATCATGGAATATAGTGTAACACAACACGTGACATTATGTAACAAAGTGACAATGTGGCACTGTAACAGAATGGATACATTGGAGCAAAACACAACATAAAAACACAACATAAAATAACAACACGACATGCAATTTAACATGTAACTAATTAACAACGTGCTGGCATAACAGAACAGATATATTGAAGCGTAACACGCCGTAACAACGGAACATAAAATTCCAATACAACATGCAATTAAACAATGTAACAAAGCATCAAAGTGGCAATGTAACAGAACAAATACATTTTGAACGTAATAGCACAACATGAAATAACACAATGTGTATTTTTATATGATGTAACAAAGCATCAATGTGGTGATGTAACAGAACAACTACACTGGAACATAACATTAAATAGATGATGTAAAAATGAATACACTGGAAGGTTACAACATAACGCAACATAAAATAGCACAACATGCATGTAACAAAGTGATGTAAGAAATGTAACATAATATGGCTTAGCACAACATAGTGTAACAACATAACATTACAAATGAGAATAAATGCAATGTAAAGTAACAACATTAGGGGATGTAATATAAGTTATATAACAATGTAAAACAAAGCAATGTAACAGCAAAACATAACCTAAAAAAATAGGCTTCATGTGATAAAATCAAAATAAACTTATTTATATAAAATATGTAATATATCAGAAAAAATAGTCCCTTAAGGTAACAACTGTACAGTTATGGCATTTTACAAAATTGTACAATAATGTGATTTACATTTACATTACAAAACGAAGTATAATATAATTAAAAAAAAAACGAAGTATAATGTGAAGTAAGGTAACATTAATGCATTAATGTTAACATTAATGAAACATGTAAAGCCACCTAATGTTACACTACATCATGTGACATGGTAATGTGATGTAACAACATTTAGCAGCTTAACGTAATGTAACACACTGTAACGTTTGAACATGCACCTTTCCAGCCTAGACCACAGAAGCTAGAGCCAGCTAATAAAAATAGAAATAAAAAGACTAGTGAAATAGAATGTTCAACAACTGTAATCCAGAAACAAAGAGACTGAATAGATGGTGTCTTATTGTTTCCATCAAGTGCTTATCAGCATAACCACGTCAATCTCTGGGAAATGATGAGATTCTATTACGACAAGTGATGCTCACATTTCTATAGGCGAGATCAATCATAAAGTTAGTCACTGTCATTGGGACTTTCCTCATATCAAATGATTAACAATGATTTAGCTACTGAACACGCAACAAGTAAAGTGTGATTTTGTGTGTGTGTGTGTTTTTTTTTTTTTTTTTTGGAAGAGTTGTGATAAATGCAGGCCCTTCTGTTGGTGAAATCGCAGTACAGTATGCAATCTAACGAGGTGACGATGTCACAAATTCCTCTTTTTGGAGGCGTGATGAGTGTGTGATGTCACAGTAATCAGTTAATCCAGCCACACGCGATCACATTATCCACGGCAGTGGACGCGGCTCTCCGTCTCTCTGCAGGAGGATGTGCGGGAGCGACGGCCACTGGCGTTAATGGCTTTTTAAATGTCACCGAATGTCATGGAATGATGAAACGGGAATCGGTTATCCCAGGTCGAAGTGATCATCTCCCCCGTTCTCTTTCTTTCACTCGTGTTTCCTGTTCCTGTCTCTCGCTCTCGCTCTCTCTCCCTCCGTCTGTCTCGCTGAAGGACTCCAGCACGCGGCTACGGCGCAACTTTCACCGACGCTGATGTCAGCATGATTTATACAGCAAACACACACACACAACAATAGAGTGTGTGTGGCTGTTCTTACACCAGTAGTGTGTGATAGTGATTTATTGTTTGCTTTTGCTCGTGTGTGTCTCACTGTGTGTTTCCGGATTCAGAATTCTGCTTCTTTTTCTTCACCTTTTTATTTTTTCTTCCACCTTTAATATTTTCTTTTTTCACCTTTCTTTAACTTCTTTTATTTTCTTTCCTTTTTCCTCACACTGCTCAGAACAAAAGTAGATAGTATTTTTTTATTTTTTTTTATTTTATTAACTTCCCTTTCCTTTTCTATGCACTGCCTTTTTTCCGTCATGTGTCCGTTAGTAAAGTGGTTACTCATACTGCCATGGTTTTGCCATCTATAATTCATAATATTATTCATAACTTCTTATATTCACCTATAAGACGTACAAAGTGATGAATTCCTGCGAATGCAATTATAATCTAACACATGCAATGAGAGAAAAAGAGTAATCCGGACTCCTTAGTGTTTTTCATACTAAAATATGCTGCTTGCATGTGAATGGATCTATTACTGCCCCGTCCTGCCAGCCACATAAACACATCACGCTGCATTGCATTAACACGCATCTTAAAATCAGTGCAGTAGATTATAGTTTTGATTTTTGTAGTTATAGAAATTCTGCTCCCCACTGCAAAGTAATACAAAGTTTAGCTCTGACGGCAAACTCTGAGAATTTCCCAGTGTGATTCATCATATAGTATGACTAGGTGTGAGCGAATCAGAAAATATGGGCATATGCTGTATATAGTCGAAGCAAATATCTACAGAGAATGAATACGGGACGTCTGATCCCAGAGCAGCCTTACAGAGACATAAAGTTTTAATAATACAGGGCGTGATAAAATTGTCATGGATGTTTTTTTGAAGTTTTATCGGGCTGCTTTCCCTTGATGCGTAATATGTTGGTGGTTTGACTGTCCCAGGACAGGATGTATAGAACAGCGCGGAGTGTGCCTGTATTTTCAGGTTTTGAAATAAACATTTAGTTCATGCATTTTTGCAGTCCTTGCAAAAAGTTATTACAAGCACACCTTCACACACACACATTTTATATATATATATATAGTGTGTGTGTATGTATGTATATGTATGTATATATATATATATATATAGTGTGTGTGTGTGTATGTATGTGTATATATACAAATCCATTTTGATTAATGTGAGTAAAAATTTTCTTTACCAAGAAAGTGGCAAGATGAAAATCACTATTTTCTGTTTCAAACTTTCACATAGCATCTTTAGGTTATAATAATATTAAAAATTCAAATCCAGATTTTGATTTTGAAAGATTTATTATAAAAACTGATTCCCCAAAATAATGCAATAAATCCATCAGGGTTCTACCTTTAAGAAATTTAGGAGCGCAGTCAAAATTTCAGGAGCACCTTTTAATCAATAATCAATAAATCTGATTAATAAAAAAATAGCCTTCCCATTATGAGGTGATATTTGACTCCTTAAAGTAAATTAAAGGGGGATTTTATTTTTACCTTTGTAATGCCATTTTTGTAACTTTATTAAAAGTATGTTATTTTTCATGTCAGTTTTTTAATACTATATATTTTTAAAGCTTTTTAAAATTTCTAATTAAAACAACAGAATAAGTAAAATAAGAATAAGTTACCAAATACATGCCATTTACTCAAAATTAATTTGTACTACAGAGGTGCACAGAAGAACACAAAAGTGGCTTGTAGGTGTATTTCCATATGTTTAATGAGGCTCAGAGGTGGCATGCGTGCAATCAAATTCATAAATTCATGTTGAGATTAATGTTTTAAATATTAAATTTTGAATACAGAAATATTAAATGATTTAAATAACTGAAAAGATACTTTAAAAATGAAACTGCCAGTAGGTGATGCCAAGTCACTGATTTAATTACTGACTCATTCGTTCATTTGATTAGTTCGAACGGCTAATTCATTTAGGAATAAAGCAAGTGATGAATGGGAAATTGAATCACTGACTCACGAGATTCGTTTAAAATGCACATTCATTCATTAACGAAACACTGCTGTGTTTGAATGGAGATGCGCTGCAGCTCAGTGACTTTTTTTTGATGTCGAAATAGAGCAAAATCAGGCAATAGTGTAATGGTCAGACAACGTAAGTAACGTAATATTAACTTTTTGTTTATGTTACTGTTGTATTAAATCAGTAACTCATTTCCAAACTTTCTTAAAAATCATTAAAAGCTGTCACTCATCTTAGTTCATCGCAATCTCGTAATCAATGAAACTCTCTACACTGCACAGTGAATCTCTTATTTACAATCTCTCTACACTTGGTGTATGAAGGGATTGGTCAGATATATCTGTGATACGTTACTCAACGTTGCAAAAACACAGAAACCTTTGAAGCTCCTCTCAGCGGAAACAGATATGCTGATCGGGTCAGTCGCACTGCTGCTCCTAAATATTTTTTTCATAGTCGCACGCAGTGTTTTGTGCGTTTGTTGATCATAAAGTACAAAGTAGATGAGAAAAAATAGGATGGGGGGTGTATTCAAAACTCTGCCTTTACTGTTTACAATGCATGGAAGGGTGCGCTGTGATTGGCTGAGCAGATGTATCGCATTTTGCAGAGAAGGGAGACTGGCGTTTATCACAGTTTGGAAAAATAGGGAAAAAGCATGACAGAATACCATGGCGGATATCACATTTTGGGACTTTTCAATACCGGCCAGATACAATACTGATTTTGGCAAGAACTAATGTTTTTTTTAAAATAGTGTTTATCACATTTTGGAACTAAATATAGTACAGTAAGTGTTTGTGAGACTGTAGCAGGTGCTCATCTGTGTGCCTCGTGTAGATGTGTCTTATTCAGCTGTGTCTGATTGGTGACTTTGTAATGAACACACACATACACACACTGATTTTAATGGGCTCTTGTTTAATTAGAGGCACGGGGGAGGGTCAGTGTCACGGACACACACACACACTCTTGGCCATGACTGTCATTATACGGGGTCTCCAAGATCATGCTAATTGCTGAAGATGATTTAATTAATAAGTCCGTAGTACCTGCTAATCATCCAATCAGATGCAGCTGTGTGACACGCTCATCAACACCTGTTAGATTATAGAGACAGCATTAACCCTGCTGTTTTATATTTTATTCTCACATTTACCAAATACAGTATTTGTAAAAAGTATATAGCTTTCAAAGTTCAGTGTTTATAGTGAATATGGGGGTCTTTTTAAAGTGACAGTGGTTTTATACACAGACAGTCTTGTTTGTTTTCACGCTTTCATTAATGATTTAATTGCATGAGTGAATCATGGGTAATTGGACACCGGCGGAGTCGTGTTGATCAGAACATAAACAGGAAATGCCAGTGATCTGGAGTCAGGTGACAGGATGATGTCAAATCATGTGTTTATATACAGTATGTTGGTATCACAACATGTGCACTAAAGACCAGAGAGTGACTTTGAGAACTGGATTCATGTGTGTTAAAACACAAATACAGGTATTAAAATCTGCAGCAGTAAATGACAACAGCATAGAAAAACTATAATTTGAAAAACTGCAACTACCACAGTTGTATATATGTAAGCAGAAATAAATAAATAAATAAATATATGCATGCATGCAAACCTTATACACACTAATTTATCTATCTGAAAATGGCCAAATTAATTTTCAGGAAACAATGAACAAGTTTGTAATGATTATTTATGCAGTTTACTTCCATTATATGACAATGCAGTGTTATTTCAGTATGTCTGAGATACACTACCAGTCAAAAGTTTTTGAACAGTAAGATTTTTAATGTTTTTTTTTTTTTAAAAGAAGTCATTTCTGCTCCCCAAGCCTGCATTATTTAATCCAAAGTACAGCTAAACAAATCAGTAAAATTTTAAAATAATTTTACTATTTAAGTTAACAGTTTTCTATTTGTATGCACTTTAAAATGTAATTTATTTTTGTTTTTAAAGTTACATTTTTAGCATCATTACTCCATTACTCTAATATTCTGATTTATGTTGAAAACAGAGTAGAATTTTTTTTTTTTTTAATATTTATATAAAAGATAGAAATAGAATAGAAAAGAGAAATAGAAATATTTTGTAACATTATTAAAGTCTTTAGCACTTTTGATCAATTTAAAGCATCCTTGCTAAATAAAAGTATTAATTTCTATAATTTCTTTCCCCTCTAAAAAAAAGATAAGATAAAATAAAATAATAAAATAAAATAAAATAATAAAAAAATATGATGATGATAAATATAATAATAATAATAATAATAATAATAATAGTAAGTGTGTCTTGAACAGCAAATCAGCATGTTAGAATGATTTGTGAAAGATCATGTGACTGAAGACTGGAGTAATGATGCTGAAAATTCAGCTTTGATCGCAGGAATAAATTAAATTTTAAAATATATTCAAATAGAAATTAATTTAAATAGTAAAAATATTTCAAAATTTTACAGTTTTTGCTGTACTTTGGATCAAATAAATACAGACTTCATTAAAGAAAAAAAAACATAAAAAAATCTTACTGTTTAAAAAAAAACTTTTAACTGGTAGTGTAGTTTTTATGAATATTTTGAGTTTTATATTTTGCATTTTCACTTTAATTTGTTAGTTTTAGCCATTAGTATTGTGTATTTTAATCATTTTTAGTATTTTATTTTGTCTATATAGTTTTTTTGTTATTATTATTTAGCATTAGTCCATTTTAGTACATCAATTTAGACTAAATTAAAATAAGTAATGAAATGAAAATGAAATAAGTAATGAAATGAAAAAGTTTTATTTTATGTTATTTAATTTTAGTTTATTTTGCTTTAAGTAACACACATTTTCATTCTAGTTTCAGCTGTAGTTTAGTTTTAGTTAACTATAACATCCATGGAGACAAATCCAAGTAAAACGATTTTACAATGTGAAGAAATTGTGGATGTCTTTCAAGCCCCTAAAGAATCTGTCATTGTAAATCCAGATTAGATATTGTATATAATGTGTTGTTGGTGTGTTGATGTGAAGCCCCGTCCCTGGGTGCCAGTCAGCAGGTCTGGCCAGTCCTGGGAACGCTGACCTCTCATCGTCTCTTTCTCTCTTCCTGGTTCAATCAATCTGCTGAAATCAAACCCATCAGGTCACCTTTATCATTCAGGGCATGTGTGTGTGAGCAGGATGAAACCCAATCCGCCACCATGAAACACTCGCCTATATTTAGTTCATCCATACGTTAACACATTTGCAACAAAAAATGCAGAGTTTCCACGCCGTGAAATTTTGCTGACGTGCCGTCAGTCAGAAGTCGATATCAATGTTAGCTTCCATATCAAGTCATTAAAAAACCTGCCCTTCATAAAACACAGCTTATAACTCAAAGGAGAGAGCAAAATTATATAGAGTGCATTACTGCAAAGCATTTCATGCATTCGTCAATAATTTGACTACACAAACGTCCTCTACATTTTCAAGTTATAGATGTTGGAAAACGGTTCATTATATTCAGAAACAGCAGCGTATTGCAAAATATACACTGCCGTCAGTTGTTTCTTTTTTTTTTATTTTATTTTATTCATTTATTATTATTATTAATTTTTGTTAAAAAATTAATACTTTTATTTAGTATTCAGTATTTATTAAATTGAACAGAATTGTTTACTTATACTTAAATATTTATATAGATAAGTTACTTATTTAGATATTTTATTTTAAATATTATTTAATTTTTGTTTTGTGTTCAATAAATATATCTCACAGTCTTACAGAAATTGTAAAATATAAAAGCCAGTACTTAAAATGTTATGAGGCCAAAAAGTAAATTTCTCAAGCCATTTTATTTATCATATTTTATCATTATTTTATAATAATGTAATTATAATAATTAAGATACTTAGAAGAAGACTATAATGAACTGTAAGTACTATATATAATATAATTAAAATATAAAAATATATTTTTTATTAATATTAAGACAGTGTATGTTTTAATAATGAACAAAAAATTTAAGTATACTGCAATATACTATATACTGTATTTGTCAATAGCTTAAAGTATCATCCAATATGCATTTAAGTATATTAAATATTATTGTATGTAATGCTTATTAGAGTTCTAAAATAAATTATTATTTATTATTATTATTATTATTGTTATTATTATTATTATTATAACTATATATATATATATATATATATATATAGTTATAATAATAATAATAATATATATATATATATATATATATATATATATATATATATATATTTATAACAAAACTATACTCAACTATAATATGTATATGATAATCAAATTTAAATTTATGTTTAGAAAATGAAGTTGTTTTATATTAATTAATAATTATAAGAAGAAGAAGAAATGTAAATGTACTGTAATATACTGTATACTTTAATAGTTTAAAGTATCATCAATATGCAATATGTATATGAAATACTATTGTAATACTTATTTATTTAGTATCCATTATTTATTGAATTTATTAAATGAAACAGAATTATTTACTTATAGTTAAATATTTATATAGATAAAAGTTGCTTATTTGCATATTCTATATATTTTAAATATTTATTTTAAATGTTGTTTTTTCTGTGTTCAAAAAAATGTAACTCACAGTCTTACAGTCTTACAGAAATTGTAAAATATAAAAGCGAGCACTTAAAATGTTATAAGGCCAAAAAGTAAAGTTCTCAAGCCATCTTATTAAACTCAAAGATGCAGAACACATAACATAAAAGCTGTATTTTAAGGTAAAAGCGAGGTTACTTAAATCAAATGCCATAAATGCCAAGCGTCGGTGAGGCCTGAGATCTGACCATATGAAACACGTCTCTGTGCTTTCCAAAGAGCCTGAACGCGGTCCAGCGTTTTAAGAGCGTGTGGCCGGCCAATATTCATTTTAGCCAGCGACTGCACATTAGCAAATTCATCGGAGAAATATATTACAGATCCAAGAGTAATGATGATGACTAATCTATAACATCATAAATCCAGCATTGTCAACCTGTCCCTCTTTCATAAGGGTGATTAAATTATTGTTGTGTCGAGGTGAAGTAATTTATTAAAAAGTGCCATTATGTTTATTTACAAGCCAAGTGCTGGTCTTATGCCAGTAATACCATTAACTGCACTGTTGAGACCCATTATGCAATAAAATACACAATAGTAATTGTAAGATAACAAAGGCAGGGATTTTTTTTCTCTATTTTTCCAGATGATTATTATGTTTGCAAGTGTTATTATGTTCTTTCAAAGCGCTATAAATCCCAAAGCCGTGTAAATCACTGCGACCTGCTGAGTACGGGAACTTTCTACAGAGTCCTGTGCATTATATGTATCATGTTCATGTTTTCTTTGTGTGAATCAAAACTGTCAGAAAGGGTTTGTAAACTTCTAAGTCAACATTCGATGCTTTGTCTTTTTATAGTTAAGAATGACCTTAGAAAAAAAAGGTATACAACTTTGATTGGAGCGATATCACTTCAAAAGGCGCTCGTGTGTACATTTCAGTGGCTAATATGTACCTTTGAGATACAAATGTGCACTATTTAGGTGTAAAAACGTATAGAGAGGTACTTTTGTACCTAATTTTTGAGTTGTTACACACAAAAGTACAAAGCTGTCACCGTTGTCACTACAAGGGTCCATATAGGTACATATCAGTACCTGAAGTGCACATAAGAAACCACCCCAGTGACAGCTTTTGCACCTGGAATATAATTCCACTCTGAATCACTGGGAACTTCAGGAAATCACTGTATAGCGTGTGAATGAGGAGCGTTTGATGTTTGGTCACCCCTGAGTGTTTCTGCGACCCGTGTGTCGGGCTCCAAATAATCCCTCGCTGTTGTTGCCAAATGTCAATACCGCGCAAACAGAACAACAGTAAAAATGTTGTGCGGCTTAGCAGTCGCTCGCACTCTGATCGTACTCCACTCTGTTTGATGTGATAATTAAAAACGAAAGGCAAATATTGATGCAGAGATTAGCTGGAGTCATATTTGCCCAGGGATTATGGGGAATTAGATTATCTCATGTTGAAGATCTCCCGATCGCAATCGCTCCCGTCCACGACAAACCCACCGCTGCGTTTAATGATTTCTTTTGCTTTTGTATTATACACTTGCTTATTTCATGCTTTTATTTCCACACCCTGATTTCAGACATACATCGTTTGTTCATTTCTATCATCAGACTGTATGTGAAAATCTGCCGTCACAGATCACCGCTTTCAAGTGAGCTCATAAACAAACACTGAATATTTACGCTTTTGTTCCACATTTTCACAAACAGATGAAAACAGTCACCCTTTGCAAGGTGAGTGTTAATGTGACGCAAAGAGCCACATGAGCAGAGATATAAAATATATTATGTGCACATTCAATAAAAATACTCGGTGAAACACTGTATCCCACAATGCAACGGGCTTGACTTCACATTTCCAGGTTCACAAGAATATATATATTTCTATATTACATTTATATTTTAATATATATATATATATATATTATTTTTTTATTATTAGTTTTAATGAGTAAAATAGGTAAGTTATTATGAATTACTAGTTTTAAGATAACCCTAAGTACTATATATGATAGTATATTTGTGAAATACAAATATACAAATATAAAAAAATATACATTTATTAATACTTAGAAAATGTAAATTGTTTTATATTAATTTAATTATAATAATGAACATAAAATGTAAGTATACTGTATACTAAAGTGTCATCCAATATGACACTTAAATATCAGTGTATGTAATACTTAGTTGTATTCTAAATAAATGTTATATATAATTTTAAATAAATGTTTAAATGTGTGTGTATATATATATTAAAGAAATCTAAAAATATATATACCTTTCTAACTATATAGTTAATATTATATATATATATATATTTAATATATATTGTATTTAATTGTGTGTGTATATATATATATATATATATATATATATATATATATATATATAAATAAAATGTATTATATATATTATTAAATTAATAATAATAATAATAATAATTATTATTATTATTATTATTATTATTATATATTATTATTATTATTATTATTATAAATTCATATTTATGTAACAATTACTGTCAGTATTAAAAAACACTAAATATATATTATGAATTAGTAGTTTTATTGTAAACTATATACATTTACAATAAAACTTCTCATTTATAATTTACTTATTTTATTATTATATGTAATATTAATAATAAAATTACATGTAATATAAACTGTTATTTAGTAGGTAGTATGGTTGTATTTCATTTCAAACACAGCCATGTTCTTAATTTTGATTTTTTTTATTATTATTATTATTATTATTATTATTTAGTTGTTAATTTATATTAATTATTAATTAATTTTTCAAGTTTATGTAGTTATTTTTAAAATACATATCACTTCAAAGCAACATTACAATATTAAACAGAAAAAAATACAAAAATAATAATTACATAAGAAATAAAAACAATATAATTATAAGCTTGTTTTACAAATTCTTTTACACAACATATAATATATAATTAGTATTACTTTGTAAATATAAACCTGTATTACACAGATTGTATTATACAGCTCTGTTCTCCATGTATTTAGTAAGTTTTATTTTTTATTTAATTTATAATATCCGTTATTATCAATTAATGTGTGATCATTAATGTTAATGTGCTTGTGTGTCACTCTGAACACAGTCACTTAGCTCTTTCCCGCAGCTCTCAGCCGCTGTCGTCGAAGCGCGATCGGGACGTTTGTTAGCGGGATCTCGACGGATCTGGCAGCTGTTTCAGAGACTGATCAGATGCTTGAGCAACACGCGGGCTCCCGCGGGTAGCGGTGTCGAGATGCGAAGGTCCCTCCGAGGGATTAGGGCCCTTAAACGGCACGTTCGCTCAGGCTGGGAGAGAGAGAGAGAGCCGTGAGTGGAAATGCAGCTGGAAGACACCATTAGGAGGAACTGGGCGGCATTTGAATAAATCGAGTCATTAGGTAGCCGTTTGTGTGAGTGCCGTCACCACCTGACAATCCCGCCGCGCGCTCGCTCGCGTTTCTTCACTCGTCTCCCGTACGAAGCGGAGCAGATTGGCTCGTTTGCATTCGCCGGCGTAGCAGACGCTCGAAGAGACCCCCGCCTCCTCTCCGTCCGTCCCTCCCGCGGCTCGGCAGCGCCTCGCAAACCTGTTTCCCTCCGCACTCGCCTTCTGGAGAGACAGATTCATCTCGCCACGCCTGCCTGTTCCTCCGTCTTTCATTTTTCATTTTTTATTTATCACATATGGCTCAGAAATTCATCAACATATGGATCCTATTGTTTGTTTCCCAGGCGGCTCTACTGTTATAGACAATAGCTGATGAGTTTGTTTGAACCTTGCGAGATCCGTCACGGCTGTTACACTCGGTTTGCCGAGAGTATCGGCTTTCGCGAAGAACCGGCGTTTCGCGCCGCGTGTTTGGAGCGCAACTCGCAAAAACGCTGATGTCCACTGTTTGCATCTACATTAGTACACTTACTGTAGCGCGCCGTCAACAAAATGATCATACGGCTTATTAATGCAATGCGTTTTGGATGAATTATATATCAAAAGCAGGAGGAAGGCGGCGGTTTGGAGGGGGGAGTCAGAGATGACCGGCACGAGGCTGAGGACGCAGAGTCCGGATATGTGGTATAGGTGGATGCATCATTCATGGACTTCGTTAAGTATGTAGTGAATTCTTAACGAAGCGTACATGAATCAGAGTCGACCCTGTTTACATTCCCACTCTTATTGCGGAAGTTTGTTTTCGTTACATAATTCAGGATGTCAAAGTCAAACTTTTCTTGTTGGATGACGTCACCCTCCTCCCTTCAACCACCTGTCATACAAACACGTCCAATCACATCCCAGTGGATTCAATCAGGTCCCATGACTCCTGTTTCACTCTGAAATACAGCACAGTATGGAAGTAAAATGGACTGTGAGCGACATTTCAGGGTGACTTTACCAACAAGCAAGCAAATCTAAACAAAATTGCACAGAATTGATTTATTTATTTATTTACTAATTGATTGATTGATTGATTAAATTATTGATTGAGGAAGTATAATGGGTTGCGAGTGATATTTCAGGCAAACATTAACAGCAAAATGATTGCAAAAATCTTTTATTTTTATTTATTTATTTTTTTTTATTTAAATAAGTTCATTATACATATGTAAAATTATAATTATAATATTATTTATAATTTGTGACGCTGGACCACAAAACCAGTCTTAAGTAGCACGGGTATATTTGTAGCAATAGCCAACAACACTAAATTATTATCAAAATTCAACATTATCAAATTATTATTTCTTTTATGCCAAAAATCATTAGGATATTAAGTAAAGATCATGTTCCATCTAGATATTTTGTACATTTCCTACTGTAAATACATCAAAACCTTTTGGACTAGTAACATGCATTGCTAAGGACTTCATTTGGACAACTTTAAGGCACTTTTCTCAATATTTAGATTTTTTTTTTTTTTTTTTTGCACCCTCAGATTACAGATTTTCAAGTAATATCTCAGACAAATATTGTCCTATCCTAACAAACCATACATCAATGGATGTATTTATTATTTGGTTATTTAGTCAGCTTTCAGATTATGTATAAATTTAAAAAAAAACTTGACCCTTATGACAGGTTTTGTGGTCCAGGGTCACATATAATTAGTAATTATTTAGTAATTAATATTACTGGTTAATTAATATAATAAATCAAGTTTATGTAGCAATTACATCAAGTATACTTAGTTTACAGATTGGATGATATTTTAAACTATTGGAGTATACAGTTTTACAATATATTTAGCCTTTTAGCTATTAATTAAGCAAGTAAATAAGTGAAATGTGATTTAAATTTGATAAAATTACAATTTAAATTTGATAAATATTAATAAATTAATAGCTTTGTAAATATTACAATATAAAATGCTAGAAAATATAAGAAGGTATTATTTTTTTTTTGTTATATAATATACTAGTAATTGGTATGTAGTATGATTGTATTTCATCCCAAACAGCCATGTTGTCTATTTATTTATTTATTTATTTTAGTAATTATTAGTATTATGTTAAATATTAATATTAATGAATATTAATATTAATGAATATTAATATATTAAGTAAAGTTTATTTGTATAGCAATTACATCAGATTAAAGGGTTACTCCACCCCGAAATGAAAATGTTGTCATTAATCACTTACCTTCATGTCATTCCAAAACCATAAAAGCTTTGTTCGTCTTCGGGACACAATTTAAGATATTTTGGATGAAAACCGGGAGGCTTGTGACTGTCCCATCGACTGCCAGGTAAATACCACTGTCAAGACCCAGAAAAGTATGAAAGACATCGTCAAAATAGTCCATCTGCCATTAGTGGTTCAATCTGAATTTTATGAAGCAACAAGAATACTTCTTGTATGCAAAATTCATCTCCGCAATTTTGGAGAGTAAAACTGCATATGCCGTTCTGTGTCAGCTGCACCACATGGATACGTTTTCTACGCTTGGATTTGTACGAAAACAGTGTATCCGGTGTACGCAGTTTGCATCCAGCAGATACTCTCTAAAATGGCGCTACGGTGACGTGGGGGAGACGAATTGTTGAATAAAATCTTTTTTTTTTTCCTTTGCATACAAAAAGTATTCTCGTAGCTTCGTAAAATTATGGTTGAACCACTGATGGCAGATGGACTATTCTGACGATGTCTTTCATACTTTTCTGGGTCTTGACAGCGGTATTTACCTGGCAGTCAATGGGACAGATACGTTTCATCCAAAATATCTTACATTGTGTTCTGAAGACGAACGAAGCTTTGGATGGCATGGGGTAAGTGGTTAATGACAACATTTTCATTTTGGGGTGAAGTTTCCTTTTAAGGAAGTGCAATGGGTTGCGGGCTATATTTCAGGTTTTAACAGCAAAATTGTTGCAAAAATCTAATTTTTGATTGAGCCACAGTTTGTTATACATATATAAAATTATAATTACAATATATTTTATAATAATAATAACATTACATTATAATTACATTATAATTATTTATTTATTTATTTTTGAGCGACGTTTCAGTTTGACTTCAAGAGCAAGCAAACAAAACCAAACCGAATGCCTAGAATTTATTCATTTAATGATACAATTTTTCAATACAAATTAAAGTATACTTACAGTTTATATTATATATGTATTTTAAACTATTGCAGTATAAAGTATATTACAATATATTTAGATTTTTAGTTAATTATAATAATTAAAACATTTATAATAATTAAACAATTTAAATGTTAAAAATAGCAATAAATAACAAATTGTATAAATATTAATAGAATATCATTTATCATATTATTTGTTATATAATATACTAGTATTTAGTATGTAGTAGGGTTGTATTTCAATCCAAACATAGCCATGTTGTCTATTTAGTGTTTAAATATTAAAATTAATTAATTTGAATTAATATATCAAATCAGGTTTATTTGTATAGCCTTTACATCAGGTTAAGGAAGTAAAATGGGTTGTGGGTGACATTTCATGTTGACTTTAACAGCAAAATTATTGCAAAAATCTAATTTTTGATTGAGCCACAGTTTATTATACATATATAAAAATATAATTACAATATAATTTATAATATAATTAGTAATTATTGTGTAATTAAGTTAAATGTTAATATTACTTGATATATGAAGTCAAGTTTATTTAGCAATTACATCAAGTAAAATTGTTTTTTAAGTGATATTTCCGGTTGATTTCAAGCACAAGTAAACAAAACTAACCAAAATGCACAGAATTGATTTGTTTGTTTGTTTGTTAATTGATTGATTGTCAAATCAAAATGACAGTATACTAGTTTATAGATAGGATGATATTTTAAACTATTGGAGCATATAATGTATTACAATATTTTTAGATTTTAAGCTAAACTAATATAAAACAACTTAATTTGTATAAATATGAATAAATTCATATTTTATAAATATTACAATATAAAATGCTATATAAGAAGGTAATTATATAATTTGTTATGTAATATACTAGTATGTAGTATGTAGTATTTTTGTATTCCATTCTAAACAGCCATGTTTTCTATTTAGTATTTTTGTTTTGGGTTTTTTGTAATTATCTGTATGTTAAATGTTAATATTAATGATTATCAATTAATGTATTTACATTATTTGTATAGTGATTGCATCAGTTTAAGGAAGTAAAATGGGTCGCGGGCGATATTTCAGGTTGACTTTAACAGCAAAATTATTGCAAAAATCAAAACTTTTATTGAGCCATGATTTATTATACCTATATAAAATTATAATTACAATATAATGTATAATAACATTAGTAGTTATATTAATATTGCACATTAATTAATATATCAAGTCAAGTTTATGTCACAATTACATCAGGTAAAATGGCTTTTAAGCTGATTTCAACAGCAAGCAAATACATTTTATGAATAATAATAAATAAATAATATGATAAATATTATATTATAATATGCTATGTATTTTTATAATATAATACTGTTATTTTATGTTATATAACATTATTCTTAACTCTTCAGTTTATACGATACACTGTAAAGTCAGATTGGATAAGTCACTGTTTAAAGACTAAATAAATAAAACATAATAATAATAATAATAATATTGTTATTAATATATAATATACAACTTTGTGCCTAATAGCAGCTTTTATCACTGTAGCGCACAGCCTCTTGTGGATTTTAGCTTCAACATATATCGCAGACAGTCACAATATATGATTTCTGATGGTTTGTTTCTCATATACATATCCAGGAGATGTGGTTCTAATAGAAATGAGGATAAATGATTCATAGTCACCGGTGATTTGAGTTTCAGGTGCTAATCTACAGCGGGGAGTGATCGCAGAAACGCGTCCTGTCGCAGCTGCTTTTGTTTTCTATTAGAGACCGTAAACCGCTGTTGTCGCTAAAGCTAATTCTTTCGTTTGCTTCTTGTTAAGTCTTGTTTGGGTTGTTTTCTTTAGTTAAGGGCTCCCGCTGAGGGGCTTTAGCACTTCAAAGGCGAGTTTGCTGAGCGCGGTGTTCGCCTCAGGACCGAACACAAACACGCCGAGTGTTTAACGGCTCAAACTTATTCGCAGACATCATTAAATAACACTGAGATGGACTAACACTGCGGTTTAATAACAGATTAAGATGCGGTGAGCAGAGACTCGTGCGGGTGAGACAATGGGTAATTATCCTGCGTTAAACTGCATCGTCTGACGCGCTGCATTCATCTAGTTTTAACAAGCTAACAAAGGGTTAGTTCATCTAAATATGTTAATATTTTCATTATTTTTTCACCCTTGTGTTGTTTCAAACCTTTTCTGCTGTGGATCACAAAAGGAGACGTTTAGCAGAATGTTCACGTTGCTCTTTTCCATACAAGGAAAGTGGGGTCTCGGACCATCAAGATGCAAAAATGGCAACGAAATGCATAAAAAAAAGATAAAAGTGGTTTATATAACACATGAGCAAGGTTTGAAGTCATGTAATGCCATTTGTTAGCTTTATGTGAAGAAATTTAAATCATTGCTCACAAAAAATGTTGCATATTTATTTGATTTGATTTGATTTGATTATTATCATTATTATTATTATTGTTATTATTATTTATTTTAAATTTTATTTTTAATTTTTTATTTATCATGCAAAGATGTATGGCATTGAAATATAACGCTTTATTTTTATTTTATTTTATTATTTTATTTTATTTTATTTATCATACAAAGATGTTGTATAGCTTTAAAATATAATGCTTTATTTTTTATTTTATTTTAATTTAATTTATTTTATTATTTTTTTATTTTATTTTATTTATTATACAAAGATGTATGGCTTTGAAATATAATGCTTTATTTTATTTTATTTTATTTTAACGCTCTCAGTCCCCATTTACTTTCAATTTATGGAAAAGAATAGCTTAGAAATTCTGCCTAATTACTTGCTGCAAAATCATTACTAACTTCATTACTAACTTAATTAACTTTATTTATTTACTAGCTTATGACCACAAACAGTTCTTTAATAAGACAACTAACTTTCAATATAAAATGATTATCTGCAATTTGATTCCAACATAAAATGCTACTCTGTGAATATAAAACACAAACAAATAGATAAAATAAATTAATAAAGCATTATTTCAAAGCAATGAAACATCTTTGTATGATAAGTAAATTTTAATTATAATATTTAAAAATAATATGTATTTATTATATTTATATTCATAATAATAATTTTAAAAAATAATATAAAGAAATCCAATACAAATAAAATAAAATAAAATAAAATAAAAAAGGATTAATTAACCTAAAAATAAAAATTCTCTCTGTTTGCTCACCTGCATGTGAACTACTCCTTTAAATGGCTGCGTCTCTATGCGCTGGTGACAAATCTATTTATGTAATACTTTTGATAGATATTGATTGCAAGACTGCGCAAACCTATAAAGAGAGAAAAATGAGCTTGAAGAGCGAACATGGCAGCCGGAGGGGCTCCGAACACGAGATCTAATGAGGGGGACGGTGACAGAAACGGAGAGAAAGCCTCAAAAAAATAAACAAACACACCATTTCCACTGGCAATTTAAAGAGGTCATGTTCTACACTTTTATAGTGTTTTATTATTTCCCTAAAGTCCACTTCTAAAGTTATTCAGGGTTTCTTGTCCCAAAAGTGTCCTAATTGAGTTTTTTCACAACTGTTTTCTGTCCTCTCTCTGACCCTCACAATTAAACAGGCTGTTATTGCAACTGTTTCCTCTCAGTGTACGGCTCAGTTCACTCTTCATCAGAGCTGAACACTCATTTACATCACTAGTTCAAGTTCATCCTGCCACCGAACCCTGCTTATCTACATTTTTGATTGCACAGATACTATTTGAACTGAGCTGAATTAAATGATGACGTCTCTGAATTCAGTGATGAACTGCCTTTAACTGAAAATTGAGTGTTTACTGTTGTCCTTTTGCATTATTGACACACTGTTTTCCTAAAAACTATTATCCACTGTAAAGCTGCTTTGACACAATGTGTATTGTTTGACTTTTAACTGCAAAGCCCAACATTTTCCAACTTCTCCAGTTCATGGTTTATGACTATTGGTATGATTTATGATTTATTCATTAAATGTTAATATACCAACCTATTTAAGTACAAATATCTGTTTTATACATCTAGTCCACAAGGGAAAATACTAGTGTAAAATTTGCAAAAACAACCACTTTCAAAAGTTTACATACACTTGATTATTTATACTTTTGAGATCTATCTTTTCACACTGAGAGACTCATATGCAACTATTACAGAAGATTCAAACACTCATTGATGATTCAGAAGGAATAACGATGCATTAAGAGCCGGGGGTGAAAACTTTTGAACAGAATGAAGATGTGTACATTTTTCTTATTTTGCCTAAATTATTGTTTTATTTCATTTATTCCTGCCCTTCAGAAGCTACAGAAGAAACTTGCATGTTTCCCAGAAGATAAAATAAGTTAAATTTAACCTGATCTTCAAATTCCAAAAGTTTTCACCCCCGTCTCTTAATGCATAGTTTTTCCTTCTGGAGCATCAGTGAGCATTTGAACCTTCTGTAATAGTTGCATATGAGTCCCTCAGTTGCCCTCAGCATGAAAAGATGAATCTCAAAATCATCCAGTCATTGTTGGAAAGGGTTCAAATACACAAAAATGCTGGAAAACCAAAGAATTTGTGGGACTTAAAGGATTTTTTTCTGAAGAACAGCAGGCAGTTTAACTGTTTAGGACAAACAAGAGACTCATGAACAACTATTACTAAAGAAAAAAAAAAAACAGCTGTAGATCATTCAGGTATTAAGAATTAACACAGTATTAAGAATTAAGTATATGTAAACTTTTAAACGGGGTCATTTTTTATAAATTCAACTATTATTTTCTCTTGTGGTCTATATGTAAACATATTTCACGTGAAATATCTTATTCAGGTCAGTACTAAATAAAAAAATAACATGCATTTTATATGATCCCTCTTATTTTGGTAAAATAATTAACATTTTGCAGATTCTGCAAGGTGTATGTAAACTTTTGACCTCAACTGTAGGTGTTTTTGTGGTTTTAGCTTATTCAAATCCTTGTTCTGTCACATTTTGATAATGTAGTATTATTATTATTATTATTATTATTATTATTATTATTGCGATTTTTAAAATTATATTTTTATTAATTAAGATTACTGTTGTAGGTTCGATAAATAAATAAATATTTTACATTAAATATTTACATTTAGAAAGTATTATTTTATGTTCAAATAATGTCCATAATGTAATAATATGCAGCTATTGTTGGTTAACGTCATATACTGTGTTTAGTTAAACAGATTTAATGCAGTGCTTACAGATTGAGCTCGTAATAATTACAAAATAATGCTAATATTTGACAGTTCATTATATTTGGATGAAATATGATCCAAAGTTGTCAATCAATAAATAAATAAATAAATAAATGTTTGTCTAAAAAGCTGTGAAAGGACATTCACATTTGTGAATTTGTTCAGTTAAAGTCAATGTCTTTTCACAATACATATCTCAAAGCAGCTTCACAAAAAATACTTCTTTCAATGTTACAATAAACCTACAACCAATTTCTGCAGATCATTTTCTTTAAACTGAAGTTTCTGTCATCTACACAACTTCATTTCATCAAAGGAAAAACCTTAAAACAATCTTTAAAGGAGAAGTTCACTTCCAGAACAACAATTTACAGATAATGTACTCACCCCCTTGTCATCCAAGATGTTCATGTCTTTCTTTCTTCAGAGAAATTAAAGAAATTGTGTTTTGAGGAAAAAATGTCAGGATTTTTCTCCATATAGTGGACTTCTATGGTGCCCTGATTTTGAACTTCCAAAAAGCAGTTTAAATGCGGCTTCAAATGATCCCAAATGTGGTTGTAAATGATCCCAAATGTGGTTGTAAATGATCCCAGCTGAGAAAGAAGGGTCTTATCTAGAGATCAGTTATTTTCATTAAAAATAATACAATTTAAATACTTTATAATCTCAAACGCTTGTCTTGTCTTACTCTGCCTGAACTCTGTGTATTCTGGACAGTTAGTGCAATGTCGAAAAACTCCAATCGTATTTTCATTTCAAAATCATCCTACATCGCTGCAGAAGTACAGACACAGTCTTTGCAAAGTGAACATGCAAAGAAGATCAAACACCCTTAACAAAAAAGGTAAAACAGCGATATAGGACGATTTTGAAGTTGAGGGAGAACATAAGATGGGAGTTTTTCGACATGCACTAACTGTCATGAACCGGAACAAAAACAGTCCAGGCAGAGTAAGACAAGATGAGTGTTTGACATTAAAAAGTATATAAATTGTATTTTTTTGAATGAAAATAACCGATCGTTTCGCTAGATTACACCCTTCATTTACAACCGCATTTGGGATCGTTTGAAGCCGCATTTAAACTGCATTTTTCCATAGAAGTCCATTATATGGAGAAAAATCCTGAAATGTTTTCCTCAAAAATTGGAGTTTTCCTCTCAAAATTTCTTTTCGACTGAAGAACATCTGAAGAATGACATGAACATCTTGGATGACAAGGGGGTGAGTACATTATCTGTAAATCTTTGTTCTGGAAGTGAACTTCTGTTTATTTGCCAAACACATAAGTTATCAAAAAGTGTGTTTTTTTTGTTTGTTTGTTTGTTTGTTTGTTTTTTTTTGTAATCTTTGATCATGTTGTACGAAGTGAGTCCGGACCACCACTGATGCCTCCTCAAAAACGTCACATGACGCCGTGAGACTGGAGCGTGTTAAGCGTGAGTGTGTGAGCGAGCGCTCCCGTTCACACTGCTCCGTCTTGGTTGTTCTCAGGTGTGTGTGTGTGTGTGTGTGAGTGACCTTGGAGTGGCGGCAGTGCTTAAACAGTGTGTCAGCGAGTGTGTTGAAGCGTGTCTGTGCCGATTATGAATGTTTCATTACTGCCACCTCAGCCTTTAGCTGTGAGCTTTCCACTAAAGCACACTGACAAATCCTCTTTCTTCTCGCCTTTTTTACCTCCCTCTCTCTCTCTCTCTCTTTCTCTCTCTCTCCTCGATGGCCGTCTAGTTCCTTTCTGTGCACTCGCTCGATTTCTGGTACTCTCGATTTTTCTTTCCGCAGTTTTTCCGGCCGCTCTCTCTCTGATGAATCTCCAGACAGCAGGGAATAATTGTAGTCGGGGCCGAGCGCTCGTTTTTCTTTTTGTTTGAAAGGCATGACAGGTACGACTTCTCCCCTGCTCTCTCCGCCCTCCCTTTCTCGCTTCCGCACAAAGAGCGAACAAAATAAGTCAAGGTTTACAAGGTCAACTCGTCTCGCGCTAAGCAGAGCTTTTTCACCCGCAGTATTTCGACTAAAACGTCAGGAGACAGCGGAGATAAATTTGGAAAAATGTCCCGGCGCAGGCGGCTGTACTTTACTCTGATTTCTGCCGCTTGAAATTCTCCTCTGAATGAATAAGGGAGCTTGTTATCTTATTGTCTTATAATAGCAGGCGAGCGTTGGCGCACTTCATCATGCACTGCCCTGTTGAGTGTGTGAAAGTATGTCACAAACACACACACACACACACACACACACACGTGAAGGGAAAAGAGGGGCACGGCAGATTAGTATCTGCTTTGTGGGGTGTGTTGAAACTCTCCCCGCATTTTGAAATGTTTCTTTGGCGACAGGAACTACTTGCACAAGACCTTTGATATAAATTCAGTGAAGAGCTCTCAAAGCCCTTGTTCAAAAACAGTAAAATTGTCTAAAATCAGTCTAATCATTGTTACCAAAGTTTAAAAGCAGGCCTAAACTAGTACTAAATAGTTTGCTTTTTATATACACAAATGATTTAACCAAATGAAATTGTATATATTAATGCACCTAAGTGCTGTCATCCACACAGACTGGGAAAAAGCTTTGATTGTTTGTTTATTAGTATTATTATTATTATTATTATTGTTTTTTTGATGTTGTTTTTGTTTTTTGAGCCAAGTGTATTTTGAATGCATTTTTTAAATATATTTTTCATAATTAAGATTTCTGTTGTAAGTAAAAGCATATGTAAAACAAAAAAAAATTAATAAATAAATAAATAATAAAAATGAATGAATGAATGAATGAATGAATAAGAGAGCTCTCTGAATGGCTTTGTTAAGAACAAGTAAATCTGTCTGTAATCTAATTATTCATGTTACCAAATTTGGACCATTTTTAAATGCTAGCCTGTACTAGATAGTTTGCTATTTATATACACAAATTATACACCAAAACATGAAATATTTTATGTGTTGTCATCCACACAAACTGGAAAAAAAAGTTCTTAAACATTTTTTATTTTATTTTATTTTATTTTATTTTATTTTATTTTATTTTATTTTATTCTATTCTATTCTATTCTATTTTAATCTTCAAAATCCTTCCAAGTACAGCCTGGTATTTCTGAGCCAAGTGTATTTTGAATGCATTTTTTAAAAATATTTTTTTAATAATTTAGATTGCTGCTTTAAGTAAACATGTATGTAAAAATAAATACATAAAATGAATGAATGAATTAATTAATCAATTAATTAATCTTATTATTCATGCAATTATTCGTGTTAAATACAAAATTTTGACAGTTTTTAAATGCAGACCTCTAAGTACTTAATAGTTTGCTCTTTATATACACACATTATTCACCCAAACATGAGATTTTATTTATGAATGCATAAAAATCTATATAATGTATAATCAATCTAATTATATGTTCTCAAAATTTTGACAGTTTTTAAATGCAGGCCTCTAAGTGCTAAATAGTTTTTTATATACGCAGATTGTACACCCAAGCATGAAATTTTATATGTGCTGTCATCCACACAAACTGAAAACAAACAAATAATTTATTTTATTATTTTATTTTATTTTTATTTTTTAACAATTTTAGCAATTATTATTGAGCCAAGTGTATTTTGAATGCATTGTTTTTTATATATAATTAAGATTACTGTTGTGAGTTAGAGTGTATGAAACAATTGAATGAATGAATGAATGAATGGATGAATGAGAAAGATCTCTGAAAGGCCTTGTTCAAAATCTGTAATTAATCTAATTGTTTTTACATGTTAAAATGATTAGATTAAAAATTTTCACGCTGCTCTTTTCTCAGTGGCTGTCAGTCTCCAAAAAAGCAAGTTTAAATGAATCCATATGACTCATGGTGATATATTATAGATTTGTGTTAGGAAAAGAGCAGCGTGAACATTCTACAAAACATCTCCATTTGAAATAATCAGCCACACTGGTTTATAATGACATGAGGGTGACTGTGGTTCATTTTTGGAGGAAACTATTCTTACTAATCTTACATACCAAGCTGTTTTCACTATTTTGAAACCTCATCCCACAAACTTGGCGAAAATAGATTTACTTACTAAACAGAATATAAATGCGTCTCCATATACAAACAGCGTCGGAGCGCGCACTACCTCTAAAGAAATGTATTATCTAGTCATAAACTTCTCTCGCAGTCAGCTAGTGGATTTCATAAAACTAACATTGACTTTATAACGCCTCTTAATAAATATTGACCTACATTTTAATCACATGCTAATCTCGAGCGCTGGAGAGGTGACAGTTTATGGATGGCCGTGGATCATAAATTTTCCAGGTCGCATCTCTCTATCGAGTGTATCTGTTCCTCCGAGAGCCGTGCGATTGATCATATTCATTAAAAATATCTACACACTTTGGCATTTCACAGCCCACTAAGCCTGCGCAAGTTTAAGAATAAGATGTAAATATTCTCCCACAGCCAATATTCATCTCAATAGAATAATAAACTACTTGGATTAAAAGATTATCGAGCTCGGTTGTGTTTTAAACACGTTACAGTGCGTGTACGCGTTTGTATGTTCTCTGAATATTTAGCATGTGATGTTTTAATAACAGAACAACACTAATTACAGCATAAATGGGTCTGGATTTGAGCGTTCAGCATTAAAAAAGTTTGAAACGGCATGTGATCGCAATTTTATGGCGTGAAACGGTCTGTTCGATGCATTTTCCTTCTACTTCCTGTTCGTTTGCATAAATAGGTTAGTGAAATTGTTTCCAAAATGGTAAAATCATATTCGTTTTATATTTTTAGCAGCGTATTCGCCAATAAGCGCTTCTCTAGCCAGCTGTCTCAAAGCTCTCCTGCGCTATTAAAATCGTGTTTCGCCGCAACCCAGGCGTTTCCAGAAACCTGCATCCATGCCACCGCTGAGCATTGTTTAAAGCCATGGGGTATTGTGGAATAGAATGAGGTCGACCAATCTTTTCAAAACTAATTATAATGTTTAAAAACCTAAACACCAGAAGCAATATTGGGCCAATAAAACGGAATTAAAAGCTCATTTCTGCGGGGTAATTGCACCACGCAGTGCTGATATTAAACACCTGGCATGTGGTACGGCTCTCCAGCCTGTCTGCGCTTTTCGCAGATGTGCCGCCCATCCTGGAGCGGGAACCGGACGTGTCGGAATCGGGTCAGACGAACGGGCGAAGCGATGATGGCTTTGTTACAGGACATGATGTCATGATGCCTCCCTTCCCCTATTTAAACAGGCCGAGGGAACGGGAGAGTGATACAGATTGAGTGTGTCGTTGTAAATGGGGGTAGATTAAGCGGATATATTGTGAGTGTTCAGGGAAAGGCTTTTGGTTACAGCCAGGGCTGTACATACAGGAAGTGATGCAGACATATACCGGGGGTCAATGGGAGATCCGTTTACCTCTGAAAGTCACCTTTTGTCTTGCATCACTACACTGGCCTGTCCTGAGCAGGACCGTATAATGCGTATCAGCATATCGGTAACTCTGAACTTCTTTACATTACAGTTTACCTCGGAAATCCGGGTGTGTTTGCATATATAGCACAACCAGACAGCTATTTCAAGCCACACATAGAGAGGAAAATACATAAAAGGAATCCAGGTGAAGTAACTAATGATATCAGAATGTAATACCATTGTAATATTTTGATATATAACATTGTTGTAACACCCAGAAAGTGATCCAAACAATTGTAGTACTATGTAGGTACATATCAAAATTGTATTACTGTGCTATCATGTTTAAAACTATCCTTTTTGGTACGTGATATATGGGCCATTCTACAGAATTGGTCCAAGGTGAGAGTTGAAAAAAAAAAAATGTCCTTTTCCAAAAAATGTGTATGTATGCAAATTGTATAATATCCAAGGTACACATTTCTAGTCACTGTGCAGTTAATTCTCATATTGTATTTTCAGAAAGTTTTGGAATATTTGTCCTCTCTCCAAATTTGTCACTACCGAAATCGTAATAATAATTTAATTTGAAAGCTTATATTGACCTATTAAGATTTTGCTTACATCTAGATTATAAATAAATATTTTTGCTATTTTTAGTTTTTTTTTTATTATTATTAAATTTTTAACAATATTTCAAGTGTAATTTATAAGATTTGTTCTATTGTTTTCTTTGTAAAAGGCAAAAAGTTGATCATACTGATTTTAAACTTGAGGATTCATTAGTTTGAATATACATTGAACCAAAAACTGTCATAACATCTTATAATTCAGTATACTTTATTTTTGATAAAACATCCCATGTTTCGGTAGTGACAGCACATTTTCAGTAGTGACAGCAATGCTTTTGTAGCGACCACATCACATTAAAGAATTTTAAAGGAGAAGTCCACTTCCAGAACAACAATTTACAAATAATTTACTCACCCCCTTGGCATCCAAGATGTTTATGTCGTTCTGTCTTCAGTCGTAAAGAAATTATATTTGAGGAAAACATTTCAGGATTTTTCTCCATATAATGGACTTCATTGGTGCCCCGATTTTGAACTTCCAAACTGTAGTTTAAATGCAGCTTCAAAGGGCTCTAAACGATCCCAGCCGAGGAAGAAGGGTCTTATCTAGCGAAACTTATCTAACTCATGTAGCACTAGCTCTGGGATGCGCATCCACAACACTACATACTACAGAATCACGTCGAAAGGTCACGCATGACATAGGCGAACTACGGACCAAGTGTTTACAAAGCAAATGCACAAAGACTAATGAAGTGCAAGTAAGTCAAACGCTGTTTACAAACAAAAAGGTACAACGATGTCGGACAATTCTGAAGTTGTAGGAGAAAATATAGATATAGTTTTTGACCATATCCTACCTTTTCGAGTACACAGACGATGAACTTAGACATGATTCTGTAGTATGTAGCGTCGTGGACGCACATCCCAGAGCCTGTGCTACACAAGCTTTTGTGCTTAAAAAGTATACAATTCTTTTCTTTACTTTTTTTTTTTTTTAAATGACCAATCATGTCTCTAGATAAGGCTCTTCTTCCTTGGCTGGGATCATTTAGAGCCCTTTGAAGCTGCATTTAAACTACATTTTGGAAGTTCAAAATCTGGGGCACAACTGAAGTCCATTATATGGAGAAAAATCCCGAAAAAGCTTTACTTAAAAACCATAATTTATTTATGACTGAAGACAGAAAGACATGAACATCTTGGATGACAAGGGGGTGAGTAGATTATCTGTAAATTGTTGTTCTGGAAGTGGACTTCTCCTTTAATTCACATACTAAAACACTACTAAAACATACTAAAATTAGTGTTAATTTCATCAGTAATTTTAAATTTTAGTCGTAGTCTTTGTTCTGTGTTAAATGTCCTTATTACTTTTAGTTTTTAGTCGAAGAAAACCTTAAGTGTTTTGGTTTAGTTTTAGTTAATGAAAAGACATTTTAGCAATAAGATTATTATTAATTAACCATACAGCAGTATTAATTTTGGCAGCTATTTTTATTTTAGTCTGGCCCTGCGTCCCAATGTGCATACTATCCACCATATCTCCCCTAAATAGTATTGAAAATTACTACTTTCACAGAATTTAGGATGGATAGTATGTACATGAGGACACAGGCTTAGTCTTCCTTAAAAGTACATTTTACTTATCATATTTAGTTAACCCTGTACAGTTTTTGTTTAGTGAGGTTTAAGTCAACAAAATGTATGAGCATAGTTTTCGTTAACGAAATTAACCAAAATACAAAAAAAAATTGCATAACTGTACTAAAATTTTGTTTATTTCTCCCAAATATGAGGATTATGCACTCCCTTTTGTCACTTTGTAGTGACAAATTTCTGGAATAACACCTAAAAAACAAAGATGTCACTACTGAAACTCCACCAGATGTTTCGGTAGTGACAATTTTAGATTCTTTTGAGCTTAGGTCAAAGATGCTAATAAGTACATGGTTAGCTAGCACAGTTCCGAACAGTTGTACACACATAAAAAGTGAATGTTATGGAATAACTCCCATAAGTTACACAGATTTTTCAGACTTTTGAACACATTTATCTCAAGTCTAGTAATATTTTAAATATTATTGTGGGTTTCAATATTTAATAGAAGGATAGATTTGAATACTTAAATGCTTTTTAAATGAGTTTTTTTGGTTGTGGGACAGCAGTTTGCACCGATTCTGTAGAATAGCCCGTATAACTAATTCAAGCTAGATTGAGTGCACTGAGGTGAGTTAGTGTGTATAAATTTTTGTTTCCAGGATCAAGGCCGTCCTTTGAAAAACGGCGCACTTGCTCGGCGTGCTGAAAGAAAAAACATTGATTAACTATCAAACGATTCCAATACGATGATCAATAAGGCTCCGTTGAAGAAACGAGAAAAACATCCACTCATGAATCTTCCAGTGCCTCAGACACAAAGGCCTTCTTGGCAGGACATCCATGGTTATAGAAGCAGTTGAGATCATTTTTGCAGGTTTTCAAATAGTGTCTCTCTAGGATTTGAGGAAAGAAAGCTTGGATTACAGAAGTTTCTTACTTTAAAGGGGTCTTTTTGATCGACTTGTAGGATAAGATCTTTCTGGGATTGACCTCTACTTACCTGTCCATCTTAGCCTGACTACTTTCAATCAAACTCTTATCAAAGGATGCCTATTCTCTAGATTCCCAATCCTAGTTTCCCAAACCCTGTAGTGTAGTTGCATATTCGGCAAATAAACTCTTGTGAGTCTAGTATTTCCAAGACATCATTGGGGCCAAACTGTAGAGGCAAAGCTGTTGTTTTTATTATATGTGCATCTATGCCTTGAGGTGAACAATATCACCAGCGTCTGTCTAGACCCAGCTGAGCATTTGCTCCTCCTGCTGGGGAGGCAGAAAAGGGTCATAAAACCCAAATGATGGCCACCCAGATTTCCCCGAAGGTAGCAGAGGATGCAAGCCAACACAGAGCCAACAGTTTTCAAGAAGACCTTGAGGCAGAAAGCTCAGATGCCCTGTCACCTGTGGCACACTGTCAATATCATTTAGTGCATGTTATTATTGGTTTTGTTTGTTCTGGGTGCATTTAAGACACATTTAGAAGTCTTTTGTGTCTTTTTTGTAGGTCAGGCGATTGTCAATCTTGGCCAAGTGTTTCAAGGATTTCTTGACAATTTACTCATCCCCCATGTCATCCAAGTTGTTCATGCCTTCGAAAAGAAATGGTAAACTGAACTTCACTGGTGGCCAACGGGTTGAAAGTCCTAAAATTGTTTCAGTGCAGCTTCAAAGGGCTCTACACAATCCCAGGAATAAGGGTCTTATGTAGCGAAACATTCGTCCATTTTCTAAAAAAAAAAATATATATATATATACTTTTATCCACAAATGCTCATCATGCACTAGCTCTACGATATGTGTCCACGACTGCACTCATTATGTAATCACATATCACATTGGAAAGGTTTGATTCATCCCTATACTTAAGTTCAAAAAGGTAATGTTTATGTACTCCTCCAACTTCAAAATTGTCCGACGTCATTGTTTTACCATTTTTTGTAAAGAATGTTTGACTTTCTTTGCATGTTCGCATTGGGTCTTATCCGGGTCTTATCCGGTCTTATCCGGTGCCAGCATTGGGTCTTATCCGCATTCCGTCGGTAGTTTCAGTCAACCTCTTTTCCCTTGGAAAAGGGAAAAGAGGTTGACTGAAACCACATTATAGACCTTCAACTCACTGACTCCCATTGAAGTCCACTATATGGACAGAAACCTCCTCAGAAACCTTAATTTCTTTCCATTGAAAGAATAAAGAAAGACATGAACATCTTGGATGGCATGGGAGTGAGTAAATTATCAGGGAGTTTTTATTCAGGAAGTGAGCTAATCTTTTAGGGTGGCTCTATGTGGCTGCGATGAAGAGTTGAGATTCTCCCAAATTTTGCTGTTGTAACCTCTATAGATCATAGATAGTCAAGAGGTTAAAAAACAATGCGGAGATGTAGTGCCGATCTACCGCTCCTAGTAGATCTGTGGATAGTAGATCTTCCCTGTGGTAGGGATAAGCCATCACCTTTATCTGTTTGAAATGTGCTTCATTGCAAGCCAACAGAGGCACTACACATAATATCAGACATAGGGGATGTGTCCTACAAGAATCGCTTTAGCTCCAGTGCCCCTGGATAAGACCTTGCGGAGCTGTACTCTTGTTGAGACTCTGGAAGCTTTCCTATCTATGTTCAGCCATTTGCAAACAATACAGTATGTGACACCTGGCTGGCCCAGAAACACTACATCTGTGTTCCCACTTTATCTCCCGTTATCCAGGATCGGGGCGGTCCCACCGGTTCCCACACATATACACAAATGGTTTAGTGCCACTTCAGGTTTACATGCCTCACATCATTAGCTATCCTCCCTCAATCTCAGACAAATAACAACCAGTCTCTCCTCATCCTCCCCCCCAACTCTCTTTCTCTCTCTCCCTCCATCAGGGGCCCATTCATTACACGGTGACACTTTTACTGCCTCTACCTCTCCCAGACCTCTCTACCTCTCTGGAGAGAACAGATAGAACAAGAAGAGAAGAGACTGAGTGGAACCAGAAATAGAGTGCCGCCCCACCTCCAATCCCACACACGCTCAACTCGAAAATACAGAAGGCTTGTTTGTTTATGAGTGCCATAGTTTCAGTCAACCTCTTTTCCCTTGGATGTACAAGGGATACCGGGAACACCTCGTCCATCTTCCAGTATCGTACTCCAATCCATGTGTGCAAATTTGGCATTGCGTCATTGTCTCCATATACAGTGTGTGTGGGAGCAAACACAGATAGGCCACCTGCACTGAGAAGGGTACGCCGTCTACATGTACATTACGCAACCCTGTTTGTGCAGGAGAGTATGTACTCTGAGCATTACACAACTGTGCTGGGTTGCACATTTCTCACATGTTGGGAACAGATCAAGCTTATATTTTGTACAGCTGTAGCATCTTTCAGTTCTGTATTGCAAGTGTGTTGAAATGCCGTCTGGTTTTCTGGTGTGGAAATGTGCTAGAGTTGCTTTTATCCTCGTCTGCTGGTCCAGGTTATTGATTCCATTGGCCGCACAAGCGTGAAAGGGCGGGACAGGACTCTTTTATGATTGGTTTCTTGATGTGTCAATTACTCTGCTGGAGCGAGTAATGCGTGTGACAGGCGGTTTGTTTATGGAGTTGTTCCGGGTCATGGTCAAAGCCTCGCTAAACACACAGGCGAGGAAGGGTTCAGCTCATGTCACTCCTGGGAAACTCACTCACCCCTGATGCTAGAGGAGACTTTCTTTGTTTAAATCTCAAGTGTTTTTCACTGGGCCTGTAATATAAGACACTTTCCATTTTAGATATTCCAATGTGTATAGTAATAAATGTAAGTAGTGTGTAAAAGCTTGTACTGTATGCAGAGCATGCATACATTTTCAATGCATGTGCAATTCATTTAACTTTTAAGTAGTAGCTGTTAGGTCAGTTTGACGGCATAACTCAATGTTAGATGCAAAAATCTAATGTGATACAGTTGAAGTCAAAAGTTTACATAGGGCTGGACGATATGGCAAAAAATTATATCACGATATATTTCTTAATTTCGGTCGATACGATATAATTCCGATATCGATACGGACAATATTAAAAAGCCTCAGGAAAAAACTGCCGAGGACACACACAATGGATGTCTGTACCTACAAATGTCTGCAAACTGAATTTGCAAAGTCTATAATACCTCCAGGCTCCTCCTATTAAAATTATATAATTTTTTTAAAAATAAATACAGTACAAAAAAAATAAGGTTCACATTTTATTTGTATTTAGCCTTTACAAACAAGAAATGTGAAATAAACTATCAAATATATAAAACTCTCAGACTCAGCTTATTAACAATAATATATTTCCATTTAAACTAAAACAGGCTGAATATTCATATAAATTGAAACAACAAACAAACTGCTTCAGCCAGGATAAAGAAACAAAAATAATACAATAAAATAAATAAAGAGTGAGCAACAACAAAAACACATTGCTCTGGCCGGAACATTGTTGAGTGTTGATTAGGGATGCTCATTTTAACCGGTTAACCGTTAACCGACAGAAAGAATTTTGACCGATTAATACAATCAGTTAAACGGTTTAAAAGGTCTTTTTTCAGTACTTCAGTAATCAAAATATTTTAAAACGTTTTCTGGATGGTTAAAATAAAATGAAATTGCATTTTTGAGAGAAAAAAGATAAATCGCGTAGGCCTATAACGTAAAGTCGCATTTTATTATTACATTCAGAAAGACCTGGTATCGACGCGAAATATTTACAATACACTATAAACATAGGCTAGGCTATTTTAGTTCCCCTCACTCCACAAAAAATCCTTTCAATTTGACAGTATTTAGAAAAGAACAAGAATGAAAAATATAAGAAGCTCGGCGACAAGCCAAAGCGAAACCATTTAGGCTAAAGCGAAACTGAAACTAACATTGGGTCTCTCATACGACACAAATCCAAATGTCTCCGTATTCAAGATGTATTTGAATGCTAAAATATTATTTATTATGTAAACCTGGTTTTGTACTTCTCGCATTACAATATCCACATAAAAAATGTTTGGCATAATATCACGGCAGTACGTTGATAACGATTAAGCAGTGTGATTTTTTTTTCCCATATGTTTGGCTGATTGTGTGTGCGCGTGCGGCGCCGGCGCAATCACTTGATTTTTTTCCTTCTAACAGGGGAAACGACTCTTTACAGATAATCAAAACTGTAAACGGTTTGCTGTTTGTAAAATAAAGAAAAATAGGATGCCGCTTTCAGCCGTCTTCCTTTCGCGCAGCACAAAAATGAACCAAAACTCTGCATACTAGCTACTTGTTGCACTTTTTTTTTTTGTTTGTTTGTTTTATTAAGTAAAAATATTTATCTTATAGGCCTGTTCATTCATTATATATATATAGCCTAGCTTTATGATGTTTTTCTCCATTCGCAGAAGCTGCAGGTGATGCGACGTGTCCATGTGAATCCTCATGTTCTGTTGTTTGCTGCTTTTTGCGCATGTAAAATTAATCCCGGAAAACAAATGTTGCTATTTTAACGGGTCACAGACACTTATCCTTTCTAAAATAATTAAATTCTAATTTAAAATAATCTTGTCGGTTAACGGTTAATAATCGGTTAACAAGCGTCGGCTGTCGGTTAGGAAAAATAACCGAAATGAACATCCCTAGTGTTGATGACACCCTATGACAGGCTCTAGAGGTTTCTGGCAAGAAATATTATTCTGGTAAGAAATATAATTTCTGGTCAGGGGTACTCATTTTGTAGCTAAAACTTTCCGCGACGGAGCTTAACCAACTACTGCTGAGCGCTGGCAGCGTCTGTGATGTACGTCATCACGCAATTCTGTTCTGCTCTTTCTGACGGCTGAGCACTGAACGTCATTCAGTGACAAATGCTAATGTATAAAATTTTATATATGCATAGATATATATATATATATATATATATATATATATATATGCAAATGTATATCGAAATATCGGAAATGGGTTTAAAAATCGTATCACCGTTATTGAAAAAAATTCTATCGCGATATATATTGATATCGAATTATTGTCCAGCCCTAAGTTTACATACACCTTTCGGAATCTGCAAAATAAGAGGGATCATACTGCATGTTATTTTTTTTTATTTAGTACTGACCTGAATAAGATATTTCACATAAAAGAGGTTTACATATTGTCCACAAGAGAAAATAATAGTTGAATTTTAAAAAATGACCCTGTTCAAAAGTTTACTTACACTTTATTTTTAATACTTTGTTACCTACATGATCCACAGCTGTGTTTTTTTGTTTGAACAGTTAAACTGCCTGCCATTCTTTAGAAAAAAATCCTTCAGGTCCCACAAATTCTTTGTTTTTTCAGCATTTTTGTGTATTTAAACCCTTTCCAGCAATGACTGCTAAGCTATTACAGAAGGTTCAAATGCTCACTGATGCCCCAGAAGGAAACACAATGTATTAAGACACCGGGGCGTGAAAACTTTTGAACAAAATGAACGTGTACATTTTTCTTGTTTTGCCTTTTTTTTTTTTTTTTAAATTCAGTACTGCCCTTCAGAAGCTACAGAAGATACTTGCATGTTTCCCAGAGGACAAACTAAGTTAAATTTACCCTGATCTTAAAATTTAAAAGGTTTTCACTCTCCTTCCCACCTGTTAATGCATAGTGTTTCTTTCTGAAGCATCAGTGAGCGTTTGAACCTTCTGTAATAGTTGCATATGAGTCTCTCAGTTGTCATACTGTCATTGTTGGAAGGGGTTCGAATGTACACAAATGCTGAAAAACCAAAGAATTAGATTTTTCTGAACATTCTGCATCAGCGGAAGTTTTTTGTTAGCACTATTTTTAGGGCCTATAAGCAACTGATGAGACGAGTGAAATGTAAAATATCTGTTGGGATTTGATTTACTTAAATTAAGTTGTCATTGAAACTATCTAAATTAGAGTTTGTTAGAAGATCTTTTTTTTTTTCCTCTCACCAGCCATATGCAATGATTAAGCTATATCATGTTTAAATGAATCTCTCGTTCTCTTTCTTTACAGACAGTGTAACACTGGAATGCTTCTGGCTTAGGGTGACCCACGGCTCCAAGACTGCCACAAAGCACAACCTCTCCAAAAGTCCACCCCTGATGAAGACAACGATGAGGAGGAGGAAGACGGAGGATTGAGAGAAATCCGAAACCCTTTATCAACCTGAGTGCCATTCCTCAGCCTTACCCACAATCCCCTTCTACTACTGACTCGACCCTGATTTTACAGTCAGATGGCTCGCCAACAATGAAAAACGAATTAGGAAAGCCTTGAAACATCCCTGCATGTTTGATGATGCAATCCGGACAATAAAAGGAATTCAAAGCGGAATTTCCACCAGATATTTCCAGAATACATGGACTCTTTCTGTCTCTCTTTCTGCCGCTGACGGCCCTCCGGTTCTCGTACCAGATGCTGTTTTATTGTACTTCACATTAGCCCAGCGTTTTATAAAAGGTGGTTGGGAGGCTCTAGCCAGATGGGGTAAAGAAAGACAACAGCATTCAAATTCTTTCCCAACAGCATCTTGTGTATATTGTGTACAGGATACCAATACAGGCTTATTCTTAGACACCATGTTTGTAAATAGTTCACAAATTGTACATTTCCTGCATTATGTCTTTGTAGGTTATAACATTTATTCAACATTTTTATCTGTACAGACGTAAAGGTTGACATTGATCTCCAAACAGATGAGTATTTGTATTCCGTAAACATCCATTTAAACCATATAGACCCCCCTCTAAAGACAACCCAAATGTTATTGCTTGTTAAGGAGACATTTATAGAGTGATCTAGACCTAGTTAAACCCTAATGCAGGATTGAATGACTACGCCTTGGAGAACGAGAGAAACGCAATTGAATTGAATCTCTCGCTGTCTCTCCGCATCTCTTTATCTGCTGTAGAAGTCCCAGCCCGCGTGGTTCTAGTTTCCGATTCCCAGATAACTTTCCAGCTTGATTGCCAACGTCCTTGTACAGTTTAGAATTGCATCTTCTCATCTTTTTTGCCCCCTTTAAACAATGATTATCGTATGCCTGAATCCTCTACGTAGCTGTGACGTTCGTGTAGGGGCCAGGAGGGGTCAGAGCACCTGAGGGGGAGTGGATCTCTCCTGGATGAGCCTCTCGCTGAGTTCCCACAGGCCGAGGGCGGCCGTGGGGTCCTGGGCCTGCGGAGAGGGCAAGCAGCGGAAGCAGTTGTTGAAGTACATCCCTCCGATACCCTCCAGCTCTGGAGCCACGGCGCAGTAGACCGTAGTGGCCGCTCCCTGTTGCTGTGGACACAAAAATGAAAAGATCAGAATAAACTGAAGCTATGTGAGCAAAAACAAAGACTGTTGAAGAACTGGGTCGGGGCAATACCAAAGACACCTCTAACCATCCGAGACTTGCTTTTCCCCCCCTAAAACTGATCACGAGATGGGGAGGGGAAGCGCTTCGCAGCCTGTCAAAAGACACCATGGGACAGACTGTGAACTTGTTCAAATGGAGTTCCTGTTGTACGTCGGACATATGGCTGTCAACAATCTGCATGCTGTCATATAGGTACCTGCCAAATACTAGTCTAGGAACCAACGAGATGAGCTGGTTTATGGTGAAAGTGTTCAATTCTGGCACGTTCTATAAAAGCTTTTAAGGTGGACTCAATCCTCATGCTGTCTGAATGCTGTATCCTCTCTAGGGTTCAACGGTGAGCAGAAAAACCGACCGACAACAATAGCACTGACACGCACTTGCCGTTATCTTCTCTATATGTAGGAAAAACAGGATATAATATCTCAGAAACTGGAACTGAGAAGCACTCAATTGGCAGGTTTATTGTATATCTCTTGTACGCCTGCCAAGAATCACAGACAATGATCAACACACACACAAAAACAGTATAGTTGTAGATACTGTACATAGCAGAAAGGAAGTGCTTTGGGGAAGTCTTGTAAAGACGACTGTGGGGCAGCCTGCCAAAACTGTCCATTCATCTCATGTCAAAGGGATTTCTGGATGTCACCGAGTCAATGGGGACTTTCTGTCATTGCTGGAGAAGGCACTCCACACACACAAACACACACACAAACACAAATTTAAATCCTAAATAAAAGGGATCCAGCACAAAGATAACCAATGGAAGGGTACTCAAGACTTATACCCCAACTCCCAGTACCCTCTATAACGCATGCATAAATGGTCAGCCCTAAAGGGCCGTTCACACTGACAGCGACTGGCAGCAACTCTCGTTTTCAATGAAAGTAGAGGCGACAAGACCGACAAAGAGCATTGGCGAGGTCAAATTAGGCGACTACCGGTGGAAATGCAGATGCATGTCTAATATCAACGGATACTGCAATAGCTTTGGCGAACTTAATCGTTTTCAGTGTGAACTCCTTTTACGACTATTACTGGAATTTCTTTTTTAACATGTCAAGGTGTACTTTTGGCACCAAACTTGCAGCTACAAATGGAATTGCGGAAAACAGTCCTCCATTCTTCCATTGTTTGAAAAATAGTTAGTCGCACCATTATAACACGCTTTAGATTCAACATCTATCAAACAACTAGTTTAAGATCATAGCAATACCATAGTGTTCAGCCAGGGTTCAAAGGTCAGTCTAGCAATTCCACTCATTTGGGTCCGGTACGCCTACAGTCATGCTTATTTTCTTCATGCCCTCAGGTTTGATTGTTTACACAAAAACAAATGACTCTACACGTCTTACAGATGCTCTGCTCTTTTCCGCTTGGCCGATCAGCAGCTAATTGTCGGGGGCGGTCAGCTATCCCGGGGTTTAAACCGTCTTGGGCAAAGAGGGATGAAGATCCAGAGGAAAAGAAAAACATGCCAGACAGAATTAGAGTTGACGTGCGGTTCGTCTTTCATGTCCCTTCTCTCACAGAAGAAACCGTCCTGCGCCACTTCACACGCGACTCCTGCAGGAAGTTAACTTCTGTGAGATGCACATGAAATAGACGGCTGCTTTATCTTCAAATAGTGCAGGAGCGTCTCAGATCTGAAAAAGGCGCAGGGCAACGTTAAGGAGATCGTCTGGCAGACGTTTACAGGGACGTGCGCCGATGGCCGACTCTTTAAACAGACGCAAATACACACGCGCGTCGCAACAGTACAAAGACTTTGGCTCATTTAAGGAGCCAAATCAACAGCTGTAGCTCAAGCTGGCAAAGACTGTGACAGAACGCTTGTTAGATACACACGCACACACAAACTCGCAGGAAGAAAGCCAAGGCTGTAGTCAGAAATTCGGCGGGCGAACTTCACGCGCTCATCCCCATTTAACTCCAGTTTTCCTGTTTTTCTGTATCTGCGTGTGTTGGACCGAGCGTCTTTTGAAGTACACAGATGCTGCATGTTGCTTTGGTTAGTGCCGCAATAAACATGACATCAAAAGGACGGATCTTTCTGGAGTCTTACCTGCTTTTGCAGTGATAAGTTAATACATATTTGAAGCTGGGAATATGAAAGGACGGAAAATGTCACTCAACCCCTCTAGCGAACCCAACACAGTGAGTCAATATGCAAAGATGCACTTTATGGATTCACTGCTCTTGTAATTGCATTTAATGTTGTCATATGCACAAAAAAGCGTTAGCGCTCGTTCAAAGCTGTGTGAAATTATTTCCCTAGTTACTAAGGTGAACTTCTAATAAGAAAATCTGCTAGACTTTGAGCAAATTGCCCGAAATGCCTCTCAGCTTTCGATTAGCTCATTAGGAATAACAAATGCGCTCTGAAATCCAAACCCAGAATAAAGGTTTAGAAACCATTTAAATGCTCTGCAAGTATTGATTTTCATAATGTCCCAATATTTTATACCTTTATGGTCACGTACGTGTTTTAATCATGTATGCTAACGCTAGGCACCACGTTTTTATTTTAGCAGAAAAATAAATCAGCCTGAGGCTGGTATTCATGTAGTTTAACTGGTTGGCCATCTGCTCTACTGGCCTGACCAGCTGAGAAGTATCAGCGAATTACATCAGCCTGACCACCAGCTTGGTATCTAACAAACAACCATCAATTCAGCAGATTCCTACATGTTCTCCATGTGTCCTTCTTGTCAGCTCACCTTGATTAGAATACAGTGCCCACCAGCTCAAAGTTAACGCTAATACACTTCTCACAAGCGCACATGCTCCATTGCAGCCGCCACTTGGCGCTGCTAATGCCTTCTGTAATGACGCACTGTGAAGACTAGCGTGACTGAGATTACCAGCGCTAATGGATGTGGAGTGTGATTTCGGCGCTGGCTAGCGCGCCGCTGTCCCTTAGCCAAACAATGGGCTGAAATGAATCCGAATGCGCTTCAGCCCATTTCCAAAGCCTTCCTAGCGGATGTGAGATGCAGGGAGAACACATGGTTAAATCCCAGCAGCCCCATAGCAGAGCTGCGCCAACTGAACGGGGCTAACGCAGACTAGCACTTAGCTTAGACGACTTTATTACAGTAATCGCCATCTGAATTACAGCTTAACTCCGCCGTACAGTCGGCTCGATTGTTCAGTTGGGGTTTAGTACATGTGCTTTATTAGAAGTTTGAACATTGAATACATTCCCATCAAGCTTTCTCAGATGCATCCTCACTAAATATAGATCTGCGATTGATCCATTGAGGCTCTAGACTGGAACACCATTTCCTTTATCCGTTAGCAGCGGGACAATAATAGGGTTTCTAACCATGAGCCTCCTGCTTTGGTGTATTTAGCTGAGGGAGATGGTGAGATTGGATTGTCAGACTGAATAAGAGAACATGGATCTTATTGCCGTTATGTTGAACCTCCTGGCACTTGACCCTGATGGCCCTTTTGGGCCGATAAGCTTTATGATAAAACACATTAACATGCTGGACCAGGTACTGCTCGCATTTATCAAGAGCTCAGCCCAGAAAACAGAGATAGCGATGGAGCTACAGATCAGTTAAAGCAGTGGTTCTCAACTGGTGTCGCTTCAGGACTCAAGATTTATCATTGGATGTTAATTGACGTCCCAACATGCCTGTCATACGTTTTAATCATGAGGTATGTTGCCATTTGCCTAATTTTGCTTTCCTTTACCAAGTGAACCACAAATTTGATTGGACAAAGGCCTTTGACGCCAAAGCACTTGATAAGTATTTATTCGGCTGTGATAACTATGTGCAAGTGTATGGTTAGAATTTAGCATAGTTTTCCTTGCTGTCTGGAATTTGAACAAAAAATGGGTCGTGAGCCACCATTTGAGGAACCACTGAAGTATTCAAACTTCGAAGAAAACACAAACCGCCAAAACAGTTTGATCTTTTTTGCAGCAATACTAACAATCAAACCAAAGCAAATAAAACAAAGAGCATCCTCTTTCAAACATAATAAAGGCCGAAAATGGACATGAGATACTTCCTTTCACTCCGAAGTCCTGCAATAAGTCCATTTGTCACTTTTACGTACGTAACGTCTTCCTGTATCAAATGCAATTTTTAATATGAAACCTCATGCGTACAAATCCAAAAAGTTTTGTTTAGCAATAAATAATTGAGATGATAACATGTCCTAACCAGGCGATTTTGTGCTGGGTGGTCCCGCCCATCGTGAAATTTCATTGGTCCAAAACCCTGTTCCGCATAATTGTATATTTACCATCAAGTCTGCTCGTAGTGTCTGGTTAGGGTGTAGTAAGAGCGTGCTTCTTTTGATTATGAAGGTGTTTAATATTTCCATGAAGGAAATGACCCACAATTTCACGCCAGGAAAGGCGCCCCCATCAGGCTCACCTGGTAAAATCTGACTGTATCTAGTGTACAAATTGTGATTTAATTCCTCTTTTACCATCAGTATTAAAGTCCTGTGCTGGCTGAGAGTTTATAGTTGGCAGTCGTAGTTTTTTCGCTGTTAACTAGTACCCCAGTTTCCCCGTAGTGCTGGTGTCGCTCTACAGCGCGAACGGACGTGATCCTTTTTCCATGTAGTTTCTCCAACACACTTGCAATGTAGAGTATCTGTCACCATGTTATAATCAGCAAAGAAAATCACTTGAAAACAAGTGATGACCTTACTGGGTAAGAGTAATATCCCTTTGTTTCTAGAAAGGTTGTGTTGAATTTTCTGTCATTGCTGCATGTAATAGGTTAAGAAAAATGGTGTAAATTTTCCCGTCATTGGTCTCATGTCGTCGTGAGAGATCTGTCCACCTCCGCTGTCGGTTCCTCTGTGTTGTACATACATCTGTAAATATCGAACAGCTATGCATGCTGACACTCTAGCAATTGTTTCAGGTACTTTTATAATCAAAAACGCATATGGCATGTGCTAAAAAAAAAAAATAACTGAATTGAGAAAAAGGAACATAATAAAACGATTGGTCAAATAAACATGATCTCATAAACTGATGTGAAAAATTGTGATTTTTTATTTTATTTTACTTTGGGTTTTTTTTGGTATAAGCAGTTATATCTTTGGCTGTCATTCCCAGTGTTTTCTCCCACGTTTCTTGTTATCCTTCAGACATTTTTGTAAAAGGGTTGAGGCAAACACAGTATCAACATGATATTGGGGAGGGAGGATGATCAATGTTAATTGTCTGGATTTTGAACCATGGCCCTACATTTCAAAACCAAACTTCATATTCTCACAGAACATAACAAATAATTGTATATTTTATTGGTATGTCTGTGTTAGTCTATTATACAGTGTATTTCTGATGGTTTTCTGACTGTAACAACCAAACAAAAGGCAAATGTCTTTGTTTTCAGCACTTTTTTTGTACATATCATGTATCTTGCTATATTCTATTATATGGCCATGCAGTGATTGACTTCAGCGAATCCCAAGAGTATTGCGATTAGTTTTGCCTCAGCCCTATGCAACGACCTGTACATTTATAACCAAACCAGAGACTATTCTATGAAGGAGATCATGGATCCAATGGAGGAAGAGGGACTGTTTTTTAGGAATGTTTATTTTCAATTCATGACGACCATGATAGTTGGAGGTGTCTGATTTTTAATCTGTGCTAAAGATATTTTAAATTTAATAAATAATCATTGTAACAAGATGCTCAGTGGTTTGGTTCTTTGCCATGACGTGTTCTTTTATTCCCATGGTTTAGTTCGTGAATCGATGCATGTACGTCAGCTCTGGCCCGACTCTCTTGTTGAGTCAACCTCGTCATTGTGCCACGTAATTATTTCCCATATTACTCACAGTTCAGCACTCTAAAATTAGACAATAGACGTGCAACAATCACTTGGACGTCTGCCAAAATTCTTTTAGACAGAAACTAAATTGTTCCTATAACATTTAGAAGAGTAAGCTCTTAAGAAATAAAGAATAATTGTTTTAATTAAAATAAAGTTTCAGGGAAAAAAAAAAAAAAAAAGAATATGGAGTTTCGCAGATCTTGTTTTTCGAGTACAAACCTCCCCTCGTCCAAACCCCCAAAAGTCAAATCTCGATCACAAAAGAGCGTGAAAAACCAATCCCGACAACATTTACGCAGTTCCTCTTTTTCTCTCCATCTGTTTTCCTCTCTTTCCCCTCGTTTTTGTTTACCTTAGCATTCAGTGGCGGTGCTCTCAGCGAGCCGACAGCTCATCTGAGCATGCTCCGGCCAGCTGTGAGGGGGACACTGGGTAAAGAGTAAACAGCCGCGATGGCCATTCTTTCTGCCCAATGAACCGCCGGAGAGAGGATTTACACCACAAAACACACTTCACAAACTCTGAACATACACACACCTCCACGGCCCGTGGCCCGAAAAACAGAGGAATAATGGTCCTTTCAGAGCGCAGGGGCTGGGATTGAACCATCTCCACTCCCGAGGAGAACCGTGATAATGTACACAGTCGTAGAGCAAACAGATGAACCGGGCCCACAACAATATGGTGCATCTATACTGGAACTGTGAATAGCCTGAAAACGAACAGGAACGGGCCTGGAGGTCAAGGCAAAATGGAGGTCAAGGCACAGAAAAAAGTAGGCGAAAGAAAGAATACATTTTAAATTAGAGCCAAACAAAGGATTAACTACTTGAAAGAGGTGAAAGACTTCACATTTTACTAAAAAAATAAAATAAATCAGGTCCACTACATACACACTGTATAAAGGAAAAACGGAAAACACAGTCCTAAAATACAATGCATTTCATTACGTCCCGAGCACCCTATTGAAATTGCTCAGTTGCAATGAATTGCATTTTTGAGGCCCTAAACATGCTTGAAAGCTCATGAAACTTTAAATATGCCAACACATCTGATATGAGTTTCAGAAGTAGGTGTGGCAAAATGGCTTGATAGTGTCACCAATAAAATTTCAACGAAGTGCCTCTTGAGCTATGTTTCACATGCATGGTATTTGGTAGACACATGTAACACACCAATACCTACAAAAAAAAGTCTTCCGGTATGAAGTCCGAGACCCAACAGGAAGTCCGTTATTTTGAATATTCTCGGCAAGTTTTGTGCTGTTTTTGACCTTTTCAGGAGTTGTATTTAAACAAACTCCTCCTGGAGATTTCAACAGATCAACACCAAATTTGGTCAGTGTAAGCTAAAGCCTTTTATGACGTTATATTGTGAAAATCTTGAGTTTTCGTTGAAGGGCATGTCCAGGGCGGCCTGACAAACTTCGATGTTTCGCCATGAAACAGGAAGTTGCTAAAATTCGGGCATACAACGTCCGATCTGCCACAAACTTCACATGTTTGATAAGAATCCTGTTCTGAACACATGCCCGTGCCCATATACAGTTATGGTCATAGCGCCACTTGCTGGCATTTAATGACATCAACATAATATTTGGTCAGTCAAATCTAAAGGCCTTTGCGATGTTAAATTGTGAAAATCTTGGGTTTTCGTTAAAGTGGCGGCCTCAAAACGTTTGATGTTTCACCATGGAAAAAGTAGTTGTTGTAACTCAGCCATACAATGTCTGATCTGCCTCAAACTTCACACATTTGATAAGAGTCCTGGCCAGAACACATCTAAATGCCTATATTCAGTTATTATCATAACCATAGCGCCACCTGCTGGCAACAGGAAATGGCATGTTTTACACTGACTTAAACATGCGATGTCAAATCTGCCCCAAAATTCCTGGCCTGAAGACATCTATATGGCAATTTGCAGTTGAAGGTATAGCGTCACCTGCTGGCAACAAGTTATGTCATGTTTTACACTAACTCAAACATGCAATGTCTAATCTGCACCAGACTTCATATGTTTGATCAAAGTCCTGGCCTGAAGAAATCTGCATGCCAATATTCAGTTATAGTCACAGTGCCACCAGCTGGCAACAGGAATTTTGGCACATATAAATTATTTTGACAGTCCTTCTATGTTTACCACTTTAAATGCATATTGCTCACCGTTCGCTGTTTTCCTAAAGTCACTAGGAGGCTTTGAACCTGGGTGCGAGGGCCCTTTCAACGCTGCTTGCAGCTTTAATTTAGATTGTATAATTGAAAGTGAAGATGCATGGTACGTCAGATTCAAATGTTCGCCTCCTATATGAGCGCCAGAGCTCAACACATCTCTGCGTCACAGTTTAAAACAGATCACAATTTAGACAATTTTTTGCTAAAAGGTGAACGTAAACTGGCCAGAGACATTTTAGTATCACTGTTGTCCTCTAAGCGACGAGAATCTTTCTCTTCACCTCCAGAAGGGAAGGATGGTAAAGGATGATCAATGTGCGTGCAAGACTGCCGGTGAATGAGGCTTGATGATTACACTCTCGTATTCTTTTGTCAGGGCCATAAGGTAGCAGGACCTTGCCCCACCACATGCATTAAATCCTATTAAAATCGCCTTCATTATAGCGGAGGCCTGTGTGTAATGGAATGGGGAAAGGCGCCCTCCGTCTCCCCCGAGTCTCGTTCTACTGATGGTGGAGCCCATTCCCACAAACCCATTCTCACTCTCTCAAGGGTGAGTAATAACATTCATGTTGGCGAGGTGTGCAGAGAGAGCGACCCATGTAGATTTCCACAGCCTTAGGACAACCGGCTAAACACCAGATTTTTCTTGATATTTTATTACATTTCAGCTCTTTATTGTTTTAAAAATTAATGCCTTTGCTCAACCACATGCTCAGAAAAAAGACAACAAGAAATCATTTATAAATACTGATTTACATAAAAAAAGTTTTTTTGTGGAACACTTAATTAGCATACAATGAAAGTAAATGGGGACCACAGCCGTCAGGCAAGACTTTTAGTAAAAATGGCTTAAATTTCAGGATTTTCTGCACACAAATCATATGACTTACAGACTTACAGACTTTGGTTTCCATCCACTTTCACTGTATGGAAAAGAGCAGCGTGAACGTTTTTCAAAACTTCTTCTTTTGTGTTTTACAGAAAAAACAAAGTCATATGGCTTTGGAATGACATGAGAGTGTGTAACAATGAAATTTTTTAGTTACACCTTATTTTATAGTGTGTACTTACTACACACACATCAGAAATTAGTGAGTACTATAAGGTACTATAAAGTAGTAGTTATTACACTGTTATTAGTGTGTACATGCAGAACAGGTCTGAAAAATAATGTGCTACCCATTTTTTTGTTATCCATTTAATAAATGCTGTTACAGATGAATAAAAAGTACATGTTCTGAAGCCTAATTTCTGGTAAATTTCTGCAGAATGATATTACGCTGCTTCTTGCAACAATTTCAAAGCGTGTTTTCAGTTTTATCTGAAACAGACAAATCTGGCAGCGGTTGGTGTATGCATCACAGCAGTTTGGAAATGAAATGTCTGGTGAGTGGTGGTAAAGGTTAATGCTCACGTTTGAAAATAATGTACCACTTACATGAAACCCAACCGATAGTGTTAACAAAAGCAAACGTGAGATAAAAACACATTTGCTGAAACAACCATGCCATTTTAGCCTGCTTCCCAGAGCTGTTTTTTTAATCATGAATAGTGTTTCACGGGACTCATTTACCTGAATGCTCCACATCGCAAGTGCAATGCTGAAAAAAAAAGGCCAGTTATGTGATGCAAACGTCAAAATGTACTGGTTTAAAAATCATGCGCAATGGTAAAAGTGTTTTGAGATGATAATATAGCATTGTGCAAGGAACTGTGCAAAAACAAGGCTTTATTATTAAAAAAACCCAACCAAAAACAATACCCGTTCTTGTCTTAGGACAACTTTGATGAAAGGTTGTGATCCACTTCAAATGTTGACTACTGTATGTGTAGCAATAGGCAAAAATACATTGTATGGGTCAAAATGATCAATTTTCCTTTTATGCCAAAATCATTAGGATATTAAAAAAAAAATGTTCCATTAAGATATTTTGTAAATGTCCTACCATATATATATCAAAACATAATTTTGATTAGTAATGTGCATTGCTAAGAACTTCATCTGGACAACTTTAAAGGCAATTTTGCAAATTTTGCACCCTCAGATTCCAGATTTTCAAACAGGTGCATCTCCGCCAAATATTGTCCTATCCTTACAAACCATACATCAAAGCTTATTTATTCTGCTTTCAGAGTATGTATAAATCTCAATAAAAAAAAAAATAATAAAAAAATAAAAAAAATTACCCTTATGACTGATTTTGTGGTCCAGGGTCACATATTATTACTTAATACCAAATTACCAAATCTTTTTTATGAACTTTCAATTTTTCTTTCAATTAGCATTTTTTTTCTTCATTTGATTTTGAAAATGACTGATTTTAGGCCTCATTGATCGGAGTTTACACACTTTCATATTTTTTGTGAATTTTGCCAAAAAAATTTCCCTCTTAGGTGTATAATTTAGATCAGTGAGGTCTATAAACAATCCGTTCCAAAATGAAATACAAAACCTGTGCTAAATGAAAGAAAACAAAACGACTGAATCCAATTGGTGATAATGCAGCATAACAAGAGCTTATACAAGCAATTTCTAAAAGGCCGGTCATTTTTGATTGGAAATACCAAAAACAACAACTGTGTCTTCAAAATACGCAGCTACTTCTGAATATCCGCCAATGCAGAAAGGCAACACGTTCTCACTCCCAACTCATCACATATTTACGCTTGGTCAGGACCCTTTGGCGTCACTTCTTGACGCCCTTTAGCGTCATTTTTCGACGTGCAGGGTCCTCCAGTGCTTCATATAAGAAACCCTTGGTGTCAATGTGCTGACGCGAAAGGCACTCGGAATTATATATTGGGTATATGTTGGGGTGTGAATTTTTTCAATGCAAATAGTCACAACAGTTTTATTTATATTACACTATTTACACATTTAACCCAACCCCTGCCCCTAAACCTAACCATTTGTCAACAAAACACAAGATATAACAGGCAGATACAACTATATTCACAAAAAAGTATTAATATTCCAAGTGTTCCGAGGCAAAACGCAAATTCAAAAAATGCCGCCAGTCTTTCGACAGCTTTGTTGTGAAATGCTATTGGCTCTTGGGTGTCTCATGACCGAATGCGTCACGCTAATGTTCAGGAGTATCTTTTTGAATGAGATGTGTGCGAGTTAACAGAGCAGGATTATTTCAGCAAATAAAGCCTTCAATGTTTGCATAAAGAGAGCGTATGGCTTCAGAAGACTTTGATTGCAACAAGACTTGTTTGTAATGTTTTTATATTGCTTGTTTATGGTCAGTTTTTGCAATAAATACCTGTTACTGTATTTACATTTGTCTGCTACATCTTTTATATTGTTTACAAATGGGTAGGTTTATGGTGGGGGGGTTTAGGTGCTCCAATGAAAGTATATATTTATAAAAAAAGTATTTATGTTTTTTCCAAATGCATGCAAACCATTAAATTAAGACAAACAACTGAAAACACTGGAGGACCCTGCGTGTCGAAAAATGATGCAAAAGGGGTACCTTGAGCGTCAAAAAGTGACACTAAAGGGGTCCTGACCAAGCGTCAATATGTGGTGAGTTGGGAGTGAGAACGTGTTGAGAAAGGAGATTTTTATCCACATAATGGTGTGGTTATGACATCTCGAAGCAGGGGCAAACCAGACCACGCTAACCAGACAAACCTCAACCCTTTGGTGCAGAAAGCCAAATTACTCATCTCTAGATACAAGGGTCTTCAGTTAAAATCTATAATTCAGTCTCTGTATGACACCAGAGACGCATCCCGAGCGCTACAAGCGAGGTAGGCGTAGGGAAAAAGGGCGTCTAGTGCTCAGACAGAGTTCACAGCGGTGTAAGTAATGGCTAATCACTGTGAAAGAGCCTCCTCTCCTTTCAGAATAAAACGGCGGCAGTCGTGGACTCAAAGCAAACAGAAGAAAGTGAGAAAAGTGAAATCGGACACAGTCTGACAAATGGAGCAAGTTGGGAAATAAACACAGCTGAAGTGGCAATCATTCAGCGGTCTCTCTCCAGGAGAACATCGGGCCGGCGTGGAGCGCGCTTTCCGATAAGATGGAGCGCGTGTCAGCCGTCACACTCCAGGCCGAGATGAAGGGAGGGGGGCGGGCCGGGACGGGACGGGATGGGATGGGAGGGGAGGGGTGAATGAGCGTGGGGGTATTAGGACACGGAGCACCCAGGGGGAAAACGATTGGACTCGGAAGGACTTGTGCAGCCACTGTGAAACTATCTCGTTTTTATCTTTCGGAAGGACTTCCGAGGTGATCCGAAGAACGTAATTATTTTCAGCTAATAAAAGCAACATATGCTAAGACAATAAAAGTCCTTATTGGACATCTATTCATTAAAACGGGGGCTGTAAAAAGAGGGGAACTTTTGCATGCGGACAGGATTTAAAATGAATCGGGAAATCAGCTTAAAGCCGGGCGTTCGGCTGCGCTCTGAAATGAGCTGAATAAAACATAAGAGGGGTGTGGGTTTATTGGGCGTACTCGCCGCTCTCAAAGATCTTTGAAGGAGGAAGAAATTGGCAGCTATTTAACCCTGCTCATTCATTTCCGCAGAAGGTAATGACTGCGGGTCAACGGAATAAAGAAAGTCGAGGAAAAAAAGAGTCCGGTCTGGTTGTGACTGCAGGTCTTTGGGGTTTGATAAAGGAGCTTAAAAGTCTCTCATCCTCTGCACCTGTGTCCACTTCAAAAAGCCGCACTCTTTCTCTCTCCTTCGCTTAGACGTCATTATATTCTTTCCAAAAGAATATGTTAAACTATGGCTGAAGGCACGATTTGATGATATTTGATAGCGCCGTATCTGAAAGTGGCTTAATAATGGGCCGGTGACTGCAGCACATACACGCACACACACCGGCGTCCACGCGTATTTCACCGGAGAAAAACTACTGTAAGAAATTACGGTTTTATCTATACGCCTGCTTTTACTATTGAGGAAGTCGTGAGGAATGAATCATTCAAAAATGATTGACCTATTCGTCTCTTGAAAGATCAGTATTTTATTTATAAATACAATATGTGACCCAGGACCACAAAACCAGTTGCTATAAGTAGCACTGGTATATTTGTAGCAATAGCCAACAATACATAATACGGGTCAAAATAATCGATTTTTCTTTTATGCCAAAAATCATTAGGATATTAAGTGCAGATCATGTTTCATGAAGATATTTTGTAAATGTCCTACCATTAATACATCAAAACTTAATTTTTGATTAGTAATATGCATTGCTAAGAACTTCATTTGGACAACTTTAAAGATGATTTTCTCAATATTTAGGTTTTTTGCACCCTCAGATTCCAGATCCTTTCCTAAACAAACAATGGAAAAGCTTATTTATTCAGCTTTCAGTTGATGTAGAAATCGCAATTTAAAAAAAAAAAAAAAAAAAAAGACCCTTATGGTCAAATTAAAAAAAAAGATTTTGTGGTCAGGGGTCACATATTAATACAGGAGGTTTTTCTATATATATTTAGTGTTTATTTGATTTGTTTGCCTTTTTAGTCAAATAATACTTAGTTTCTATATATATATGAATAATCTTAAGTCATTTATTCAGCAGAATTTTTAGCATCATTAGTCCAGTCTTCAGTGTCAAATGATTATTATGAAATAATTTTAATTTGGTGATTTGCTGCTCAAGAAACAGTTATTATTAGTAGAAGTAATAGTAGTAGTAGTAGTATATTAAATATGTATTATTATTATTATTATTAACGCTGAAAACAAATAAATAATCTAAAACATTTTTGTTACTTGAAATAAAATAAACTGATTATATTTATACATTTTATTTTACTTTTTGTTAAGCGATGTACTTAGCGATATTTATACATTTTATTTCATTTTTGTTTAGCGATGTACTACAGTAACTAAAATAACTAAAACTAATGAATAAAAATAAAGTTGTATTATTATTATTATTATTATTATTATTAGCAATTTTGTAAATTATTACTAATTTTACTAAAACAATTTTGTTACTTGAAAAAATAAACTAAATTGAAATGTATTTGTATTTGAAATGTAAATGTATAATGTATTTATTTATTTATTTATTTATTTTATTTTAGCTAGTTGGCATAGCAATATTTCTTATTTTTATTTAGTGATGTACTAGTTACTAAAATAACTAAAACTAATGAATAAAAATACATGTATTAATGTTATTATTATTATTATTATTATTATTATTATTAGCGATTTAAACAATTATATATTTAAATTAAAAAAACATTTTTGTTACCTGAAAAAAAAAAAAAAAACTAATTTGACATATATGTTGATATATTTTATTTTAGCTAGTTGGCATAGTAATATTTCTCATTTTTATTCTGGTTTATCTCTGATGTACTAAAATATCTATATAAAAATATCTAAAACAACTAATTAAACAATTAAAATGAATAAAAACGACAAATCGCAACAAAAATGTAACTACAATTTAAATAAAAAAATTCTCAATAATACTAAACTAAAACTGGTGCCGCACTTTTTATTTTAAAAAGAAAGGTCTAAAGAACAGCATTATTTTAAACAGAAATTTTGGTAACACAATAAGGTGTGATTTAACTAACATGAACAAACAATGAACAATACATTTATTACATGTTAGTTAAAAATACAGTCGTTCATTGTTTGTTCATGTTAATTCACAGTGCATTAACTAATGTTAACAAAATAAAACTTGTGATTTTTGCATAAATCCATTAATAAATGTGAAAAAAAAAATTCATGTTGACTTATGTTAACTAATAAACCTTATTGTAAAGTGTTACCGAAATTGTATTATATTCATGAGAACATGAGAACCATTTGTTGTGTTAAGCATAGCATACTACCATACTACTCTTAGTGTACACTGCTGTATATACTACTTCTACTGTGCAGTCTATTCAGCACAATATGCTCTTAATTTGCCAAAATGCAGTATACAACAAAGCACAGTTTCCTAAAAAGTATACTGTATGTTTATCAAACTGCTTTTCTTGACTGAGTTTTTACTCAGACTGCCAAAAGATATTTCAACACAGAATTTAATTAAAACGGCCACATTTAGTCTCATTAAACAGGTCACTGTTAAGAGGATTAAAATACTCATAAAGTGCACTGTGACAACAATGTAGCACTGTACTGTTTGCAAAGTTGATCTCTGCATAATGCATGCTTTCCACTCTATTTTAAGCAGTCGGTAGCAGCGTGGAGTGTATAGTGCGCAGTAAGCATCACACTAGTGCTCCATCCTGCACACCGTAAGGCCCAGCGCTGGAGTTAGCGTGTGATCAGTGCACCTGATTGTTGTGTAATGGAGGTGTTGGGACGCTAGCGAGCAGCTCAGAGGCCCAGTCTAGCTAAGCTCAGCTCAGCTCAGTCAAGCCCAGCAGAACACAGGTGGATTAATAAGGCCAAAGACAGGTGCTCTCTCCTCCAGAGCGAACACCTCTCTAATTGGTCTCATAAGACCCCCTGTGCTCAGAGACTGTGCTGCTGTCCTGAAGAATTCCTTCACATACACACACAGGTGTTAGAGAGACGACTAACACTCACAGTCTCTCATTAGCAGGGTTGAGGAGTGTCTACCTTAATAAAGTCATTATCACACCTGTGACTCCAAGCTGAGACACAGACAACCTGAAAAAACTACACACACACCTAAACAAAATGACTCAGAAAAGACTGTTATTGTAATGCGTTTGAAATAAATTCACTCCTATTATGCACAAGTCTGACAAAAGCGCAACAATTGCAAACAGTTCTGCTTTTGTTAAGATATTTACACGACATATTTTATTTATTCATTAATTAATGTATGTATAATTTAAGACAACTGCTGCATTTATTTATTCGTAGTATAATGTTCATTAAATAAATCTTGTTTCCAGTTGTTCCTTATTAAAAAAAAAGAAAAAAAAGAAAGAATATATATATATAAAATCATGGTTAATTACATACAAAATAAAAGTTTGCGAAATATATGTGTGTGTACTGTGTTTTTATATATATATATATACACACATACAAATTAATTCATGTATATATTTAAGAAATATTTAGTATATGTATTTATTATAATTTTTGCATAATTTATATTATATATATAAATAAAATTATTTTGTACATAACATATTTCTCTTAAATATATACATTAATTTGTGTGTATTTATATATACATAATAATTACACACAGTACACACACATTTATTAGGCAAACCCAAACTTTTATTTTGTATGCGATTAATTGCGATGAATCGTTTGACAGCCATATTATTTGTTTGTTTGTTTATTCTGCATGTATTTATTTATCATTCTTGATAAATAACATTCTTGAAACACAAAATAAATTGTAAAATAATCAAATAAATAAATAAATGTGTTGACCTACATGTTTCATTACACAATAAACACATACAGAAATGCTACAGCTTCTAAAATTAATTATATTAATTATGCTTGTGTTTAATGAGGACCACTGTTTACTATATAACATTTTTATTATAAATAAATAAATAAATAAATAAATAAAATGGTCTTAAAATTAATATACAGACATTAATTATATTTGTGTTTCATGAATGAGGCCCTTTTTAATATATGTTAAGACATTTTTCAGGAAAAATTTGTATTATACTTTTGCTTTGTTTCCTTGTGAACCATAAATGATTTTGTTGTTTCTTGTTACTTTTTGTGATAGAAATAGTAGAGCGGAAACAAAGGAAATGTAATCAGGTCACAACTGAGGACATATTTAAACCCACATTTCCCATATAAGCAAGATATCTCAAAATATCTGGTGCATGTGCACTAACCACTGGCCCACAGTTCTCACAAAAAATATTTAAGCGAATATGAAAAAGAGAGATTAAAATGAGTAAACAAACATCCCCCACCACATCTGTGAGAGATTGTCAATATAACACAGCAAAACAAAACAGAAACTAAAAAACAAAACAAAACATCTATTCACTATGCTTATCTTTTAGCAAGTCAGTTAGAGCCACCGGGCATCATATACTGTAGTCTTTTTAGATATCTGTTCAGTTTTTGTTCAGTTTTCAATTTATATTTGTGGCAAAAAAGAGATATCCCGCACTTTTGACACTGTTCCTTCCTAAAATATAACCATCAATCTCAAATTCACACCGGTGGCCGTGCTAAACAAAACTTTCGTTAATATGAATTACTTTTTTCAGCTTTTGACTTGAAGGTAACAAACTAGCGCCGCAGCAGAGCGTGGAATAGTGGAGTTAATGAACTGAGCAAACAGATTATTTTCCAATAGCGAGAGAGAAGTGTTGACACAATACAGTACAAACCCGCCGCGGAAAGAGACGGTTCAGCGCGATTGTCCCGCCACAATAAGATCATCTCTTCCTGACAATGGTTAGAGTAAATTACAGAGGCCTACTGAGACATATATTATGCGTTTCTGGTATTGCTCGCTGGTTAGATGCATTGTACTGATGATACAATTACACAAAAATTCAAAAAGAAAAGCGAACGATATGTGGGAAGAACATCAGAAATGAAAATAATGAAGGTTTCTGTACACCAAACAATAACGGGAAATGTTTGCGCTCTTTTCTATCAAAAAAGAAAGTTTATCTGTGAGCGTTTTGATTATGCTCTCATCGCTTGGCTTTTCCTTGTCTGCTCTCCTGAATCTTTTCTCGTTTCGTGGGTCCGTGGAGGTCGTTGGTGAGACTTGATCTTAAATAAAAAAGTATTGCTGCACCATTAAGCGCGGATAGTAATGATATTAATTTGCCAAGACTGTGTCATTTTCACAGGAGAGCAACTAGCAGAAAACATTATGAAAATGTCGGAGAGGACTGGTAATTGAGTTGATTAGTGTGACCTTGGTTGGGAAGGTAATAGAGGGGCGAGCGAACGAAGCGTGCGGGCTAGAGTTATGACCCTCTCTCTCTCTCTCTCTTTTCCTCTGTCTATCTCTCCTTTAGCTCCGTGAGGAGCAGGGTTCGCTATTTGTTGGGGGTGACTGGGAGCGGCGGGCGCTCGCTCTGACAGAGTAATACGCCGTGACTAGCCGAGCTTGTCGTGCTACTTAGCGCTTTTTCCCGGAGAGTAATGAGGGTGCGAAAAGAGGGGCTCTGTGCTCGTTGTAAAGGCCTGGGCCAAGCCTAGTGCTGGGATTAGCCAATTCAGAGCAAAAAAAGCTTTGCATTTAGAGTAGATCGCAGCTAGCTTGGCTATGGACAGCAGAGAGCGAATCCAGAAAAAAAAAAAAATAAATTATATATATATATATATATATATATATATATATATATATATATACAAGACCAAAGAAAAAGCGTCTAAATGATTTAGCTATTTGTCTATATTTGTACAAACGACAGTATCCTGTTTGTGTCACTTCAGTTCCTAGCATCATTTTTGTGGACGAACCAGACTCACAGACATTTATTGCATTAAAACACACCAATACAAAGAGTGCATGACTATTTTTTTTAGCCTTTTCATCTCTCGCCCACACAAAATCAAAAGCACCACATGAAAAGTCGATGTTTGCATCATTGCAGTATCAGCCCAGAGTAGCTGCTGCACAGAAAAGTGGTTCACTTCTGTTTTACGACTTTTATGGGGTAATGAAACTAATGAGCTGATGCCCAACCCCCTCCATTTCCTCCACGCTGACTGTGTGTCTGTCAGGAGCAGCTCTGAGTCCAAACGGCAGCCATCAAACCCGTACAAACCGTAGAATTTAACACTAAAGTTTCACTGTCAATTCTTAATCCTTTATGAACAAGTAATAACCCTAAAATATTATTATATTTTAGTGATTATATTCTATAATTTATATAATATTATATTGTGTTATTTTAAAGATATTATTTTTTAAATTATCATTATTATTATAAGCCAAGCAAAGGGTGTCAGTGATAAAATCACTGTCATGTACAGCACTGAGTGGATTGTTGCTTGTATAGAGTCAAAACCTCACATTTTATAGTGTTTCATCTTCATGTAATCATTTTGGATGCACTTTCATGACATGACTAACACGATTCGACAATAACAATAGTTCGATAATAGCTAAAAGCTGAATTAAAGCACCACACTACAAGCTCAAGACGCAGCCCACCTAAAAACGCTAGGTAAATCACACCCTTCATGATACTCGTGGCGTGATGGACACATGGATCAAAACATAACAAGTAAATGAGCCGTACGCTCATTCCCGACCCTCATTGAGTCACATCAGCAGATCGGCCTTGTGCCAATTACGGACCAGGAATTGCTTGATATTAGAAAGTGACACATATTTATCAAAACTGGATAGGCAAAGGAGTCCATGATGGTTTATACAGCAATACATATACACTGGAGCTGGTAGGAATACATTAGCAGTTGACTGATACTGCTAGCGGCTGACAGATTCATATTTACACTTACTAATCTGGCAGATACTTTAATTTGAAAAGACAATTGAGAACAAAACTAAATATTACTAACAAACCCAAATTTTGGAGGTACCTAATAATAAAAAAATAATAATAATAAAAAATAAAAATTTGTTTTATTATTGACAGCAGATCAGATGTGAATGTACTTTTAAATTTTCAGATTTAAGTATATGAGACATAATTTCACCAGTGAAATAATAATAATAATAATAATAATAATTAATAATATAAAAATATATTACAAATGCACTCACAAATTACCTATTAAAATGTTTATTGACTATGAAAAAGTTATAAATAAGTAATTTTAAAATTTATCAATAAATAACAGCAAAAATGTATAAAATATCTAGAATATGTACATTGACTATAGAAATTATAAATAAATACTTTTTTAAAGAAGTTACTTAGTCAATTAATTAATGCAAATATATATATATATATATATATATATATATATATATATATTTTTTTTTTTTTGCAATAATGATAGAATATTCTGATACAATGGTCCTACTTATTATACTGTTATTTACCAAATAAGTAAATTAATGGACATAAACACTTTGATTTGGAATTATTATAAAACATGACATGATACAGCAGACATGCAACTTGGTAAGTTGGTTGCTTGGGACAATGGTCAAAATGTGCAGTTTAGCCCTCATTATAAAAATTATTTGACTGCAGAATGACACGATTGACCGACCAGAATCAGTATTCCACAGAGCTGCGTAATAAATACATATACACAGAAGTGTGAAAGTGTCTGAAACGCAATTATTTACTGTGAAACCCAAATTACTGGCTACAAAGCCAAACACATAGGCAATACATATATACATACACGTGTGTGAAGTGGCGACAGGGGCCAGACAGTGTTTTGTCCTTATCAGCTCCTGCCTGCCCATTGACCCAGCAGCTGACAGACCTGACCACAGCGCACACACACACACACACACACTCAACACACACACACGCAAACACCCGCCGTGCCGCATACATTACTGCTGACACTCCACATTTAATTATGCTGCTGTCAGCCACGGCCCCTCTCCTCAAATTCATTTTAATAAACTTTCTCTATGGCTCCGTTTCTTCTAACCACTCTCTCTCTCTCTCTCTCTCTCTCTCTCTCTCTCTCTCTCTCTCTCTCTCACCTCCTCTCCCTCTCTTTCTCTCTCTCTCAAGGTTAGTGCTCATGGAGTCACCTTCAGTGTCGGCCCCTAGGGCACTCACACACAAAACACACGTATTCACTGTCTCCATCTTTCTCTCTCACAAAAACGCTTGCATGTAAAAATGTCAGAGTCTGATAATAATTGACAAACAATCAGTTCATGATTCCTTGATTTAAATGTAAAATACAATACAATTATATAAACAAATTAAGAAATAAATAATTTAATTAATTTATGTATTTATAGAGACTTAACTCACAAAGAACAATTTCTCTGATTAAATATTGTAGATCTATAAATACTGTAGATTGTATCACACATTCGCTGGTTGAGAATAAAAAAGTTTTACAAATTGAAGCATTAATAAATGCGGCCAATTAAAGTATTAATGTTCAATACATCAGTTTCATTCATTCAATATGATATCCTGTGGCACTAAGTGCAATGCCTGTGTTGAGAGGTTTTGTGAACTGCTCCTAATGATTGAGATTAGTCTATTACAGCTGTGACCTTTCGCTGCCTGTAGACCCTCTAATAGCAAAGAGGGCCTCACCCTAAAACAGACATTAAGAGCAGCAGAGGAAATGTATTCCTTCATTAAAAACATCTTGCATTATTAATTCTGCTTAATATATTCAGCATGCAACCTTTGCCATCTCTGCCGTCTGTGTGTCGTGGGACAAGGAGAGATTAGAGAATGACGGAATATAATTGGACGAATGACAGAAATGGAGGAATTACATGTTAGCGGAGTGGTGCAAAGTAGAGAAAAGCTCAAAGTGACTGCAGAATGAATTAAAATAATAAAATAAGATGATAGATAGATAAATAGATAGATTTCAACTCCCAAGAATATTTCAAGTTCAAATATTTCTACAATATTTCTGTCTGAAATCACTCGTTCCTATTCTTCTTTCATATTAAGAAAGGCGGGACAGAAAAGTGTCATTACGCCAATTCAGCAAACTATGAACTCCAGACTGTAGAGGACTTTTAGGTCGAAGTCTTTGTCCAGTCTTAATGTGAATGTAAATACCGGTTTGCGTGACGGATTCCAGACCTGTTTCTCCAGCAGGCCCCTTTCATCCCGATTTAGACGGCAGGTCCCAAAGGATTCCATACCTCTTTTATCCCTTCATATCAAAGCGCATCATCTCTCCTTTCATAACACACTCAATAACCATCAGCGCTCCACTAATGAACAGGTGGTTTGTACCTTAAAAACGACAAATAGTGAATAAAAGTGCCATCAGACTCCTGCCGACAAATCGGACAAGACCTGTGGATTTAAAACAGTCTGCCTGAACATGACACACAAGCAGTGGTTTGGAATGTAACGAGTATATCTGGGTTTCATCAACCCTGTTTCATCCTGCCCTGAAGGGTAATTCATTTACACTGGAGAGATCACCTGAACTCTTAGGGAAGAGACAATGAAGCCAAGGTCTGATTTTGACTCAGGTTTATTGGATTGAATATCTAGAGCAATTTAGTGATTTGTTTACAACAAATGCTGTATTTCATTCAGCATGGAATTTCATGGCAATTAATGCCAGACTTCTTCGAAAGTATCTTAGCTACCATTCTAGAGCCACCATTTCTGTGTTGGAAACAAAGGTCTGCATTCCCACAGGACTTTCTGAGTGCAGGTTCAGAAGGGAAGATATTGATGTACGGGAAATGGGAGAACGAAATGACTCATGGGACTTTCACAAAATATAAACATTTAAAAGTGAAATAAAAGTTTAAACAATTTACTGGTGCAGTGTTTTTAATGTTTTTAATGTTTTTTAATGTTTTTCAATTGTCCCCAGATATAAGGGAAGGCATTTTCCATTTGCCTGCTGCAACAAAAGCAACAAGACAAGATCTGAGGTCAGACAGAGCCGAGACAAACTCTTATGGAAGGGAGACTGGAACCCCACAATGACTACCTGGGAGCTCTTAAAATGGGAAAGGAAAAAAAAAAAAACTTGAAGGTAGGACTAGACAAAATTACAGAAGGACAGAATTTTGTGGGAAAAATCAGAAGTTGGAATATCCCACACTCTGACTTTTGAATTTTGCAAGAGTGAAATGTTGCACAGAATGTTGAAAGAGTGGGGCAGAATCTTGTGGGAGAGGCGCAGAATGTTGTGGGAATGGGCAGAATCTGGCAAGTGTGGGAGCAGAACAGAATCTTGGGAGGGACAGAATCTCGAGGGAGCAGAACAGAATTTTGCAGGAGTGGAGCAGAATTTTGGTAGAGCGGACAGAATCTTGCAGGAGTGGGACAGAATCTTGCTGGAGCGGGGCAGACTGTTGCACGAGTGGGACAGAATCTTGCGGGAGCAGAACAGAATTTTGCAGGAGAGGGACATAATCTTGCTGGATTGAGTGGGACAGAATTTTGTAGGAGTGTGACATAATCTTGCTGGACCGAGTGGGACAGAATTTTGCTGGAGTGGGACAGAATCTTGTGGGAGAGACACATAATCTTGTGGAAGTGGGGCAAAATCTGGCATGTGTGGGACAGAATCTTGTGCGAACAGGGCAAAATCTGGCAAGAGTGAGACAGAATCTTGCGGAAGCAGAACAGAGTGGGACTAAAAATAATCCATGAAATGGCATCAGAACCCTGTTGGTGGAAAAGGGGCAGGCTTTTCCCCATCAACAGATGTTGGAATATCCCATACTCTGACTTTGAAAAGAATGCATGTCTACTTCCTAGAATACTATTTAGGACCTAAAAGGTACTGGTCTGAATGTTCAAGTCCAAACCATATCTACGCTCAAAATTGGAGTACGATATTCAAGGACACGGTTGGTTTCGTTCCATAATACATGCACATATTGAGTTACTGGCACCTGTGTACTCGGCAGAAGTGCTTGTATTCTAAGGACAAAATAAATAGTGTTTAAGTCCTCGTGTCTCTTTAGAGAGGACTGCAAAAAGCCCATTACTTAGAGTCTTAACCCTGCTCTGTCTTTCCCCTCAGGCTCTGTCTGACTTCCTCTGGCTTTTCCTTTCTCCTCATCCCTCTATCCAGACGTCCTTTTGTCTTCATTTAGTCAAGTCAACCTTGTCTTGACCTCACCAAACAAGGGACAAAAGCCTGGTTGCACAGCCCAGGTAACTTCCTGCCAAATTAACATGCCATTACTCTCAGAATCAGACAGGCAACCATCCTAACTGATCTGAAGTTTTGCTTGCTGTTTTTCGGTCACTGATTGTTAACTGGGACGAAACTGTCAATCCAGGGCCTACAACTGTAATGTCAATATTTTGCATATCACACACTAAAACATTGTAGTGATCAACTCTGATTAGATTCAAATGTTGCTATTTTAAAAAGACTAACAGCAAATGAATTGTTGGGACATGTTTTGTCCTATGTCTTCGTATTCAGTATGGTGATTTCGGTGGATTTCAGTATATAAGTCATTAGTATATAAAACAGGAAGGGGTGGAGGGGAATGAATTTACTGTACACTGCAGGGATGCTCTCTCTCTCAGCTAAACAAACTCATTAAAAGTGTCTTGGTAGGAGTCTGGGGCTGCTGTCTCCCGCTGCCCCTTCCCTCCAATTAAGGCAGTAATCACTGTCAATGCACTGACTTTACCTTCAAATTACACCCTCACCTCTGCCTCTCGTGCTCTATCACGCGTGCATGTGACCGTCACGTGAAAATAAACACACCTCCGCATAATTGAGCTGAAATATTGTGTGTCAACTTGCGCAAAGGAGACTGAAAGCTCACAGTTCTAGTATCTCTTTGAAAGCTGTGAAAAGCTGCCGTTCCTTGCATCAGTGGAACTTCGAACAGTGTGAAAGACGTATCGAGAAATACATTGTCTGGCAAATTAACTAAACACTTCTGCAAAAAATGGTATTTCACTGCAAAAACCTGTTTCTTATTCACTATGCTTCCAATACAATACAGTTTAACCAGTAGCTAAATGCGCAAGAATAGCACTGTACTGTATTTAAATTAAGTCACTGTCATTCTTTTCAGCGCAAACACGCCTCCATTCTATGTAAATTAGGCTCATTATACATTGCGCCCTAGCCACAAAACTCAGCATTATTTGCCAGCTGCAATTAATGTTGCGCCATTACCGCCCACAGAAAGCAGGCAGCAAACGGAATTTCATTTAAAAGAGATGTTTGCGTACAATTTCTACTGATCATGACAGCAGTTATTCATCAAATGATGGAGAAGAGCATTATATAAGGCATATATTCAGACACATGGTGTAGTCAAGTAGTCTGTCAGTATTCTAAAGAGCCAAATCAAGTGTCTAGATCACAGTAGTGTAGCAGTACAGTCTTAGTACCCTGCTCAACCATTCTTGGGATACGAGTGCTCAAAATGGAAAATACTGAATTTTACTATATTAATACAGATTAAATTTTAAAATAAATAAATAATTAAAGTGGAAGCAGTGGAAACCGGGCTGCTTCAGTGAAACCAAGTAATAGTATCGCAAGATTAAAAAAGTCATTTTTGACATTGAGTTTTGGTGATCAAATTAGAAACACAGGTTTGAATCTGACCTGCAACATGGCCATTTCACTTCTCTCTCTGACAAATCCCTTTCTAGTGTCTGTATCTAATCAGAGTGATAAAAGCCAGAAATGTCTACAGTTAAATAGAGACCATTTCAAGATAAAAATTAAAATAAAATTTTACTTTGTTTGATTTGTAAATGCATGTTATATATCTTATTGTAAACAATTCATGCATGCATATGTTTCAATTCTGCAAGCTTGCATTCATTTTTGATCAACAACCAAGTCCTTACTCTACATATTTTTTTTCTCAATAATCAGTCATACTCTGATCTATGTGACAATATGGAACAATTCTTCTGAAACATTAACAGTAGTAGACATCGCTAGCAATGCTAAAGTCATGAGTTTGATTTTTTAGGAAACATGTATACTGGCAAAAAGTATGCTTAGAAGTTGGGTAAAAGCATCTACAAAATGAATAAATGTTTAGAAAAGCACTACATAGTCTCACATACTTCTTGTGAAAGCAGCAAACTGTAGAAAAATGTGTATGTACACACACTCAGATCTTTACATAATCTCCCCTTGCTGGAAGGAGGTCGACCCAACTGCGGCTGAAAACACCATATATTTTAAAAGTCAAGGTAACGGCGTGGGTCCCGAAGCCCGAGAGAGCCCGCTGTTTACCACGATGTTTAATGGATGACCCGTCTGGAAGAGCAGTGGAGGGAATAGAGACAGACCCGTGAACACAAATAATGACAGCGCAGCCGTGTGAGGGGGACATAAATTACACCCCTATTCTTTTCATTTGTTTACAGTGTCTTGATAGATTAACAGGGATGGTTTTCTGGAAATTACAGGGGTACATTTAATAGAAGTGAGCCCAACCACAAAAATGTGCCGACAGGTGGGACCAGATCTGCCATTATAAAAACAGCTCCTGTAACATGGGAAATTCTATCCAATAGTAAAAACTGCCTGTAAAACGCCTTCAGGAACAAGAAATTCTTGGTTAAGATCAGGAGTGTCCAATCCTGGTCTCAACATAACTGCCTAGACATTTCTAGTGACCCCAAAGCCCTTGACTACCTTCACTCAGGTGTGTATAATGAAGCTTCATTTTACAGGACAGTGACCCTCCTGTACCAGGATTGTATGCTCCTGGTTAATATACATGACTCTGAGACTAGATGTACCATGGTTGAGATAGAACTAAACCATAAAATTAATTTGAGTATGTATGTAAATTTGTTTAATGTGAATTCATGTGTGATTTTCTCCTTCACCAAATGCGGTCAATTGAATGCAGATTTACACCAAAATATCTATTGTGAATGCTATGTAAATATGTTTAATGCGATTTCATGTGTAATTCATGCTATTACCAAATGTGGTTAATTAAATCCGGATTCAAATCAAAATGTTTAGTGTGAATGCAATATAAATATGTATTTTATTTGTGGTAGCAGGGCTCCATCATGGTCTGAGAAGCAGAATATATCACTGAATATATTCTATTAAATGCAGATTTACACCAAAATGTCTAGTGTAAATGCAATATAAATTTGTGAATTCATGTGCTTTCACTAATTGCGGTCAACTGAATTCAGATTCAGTCCAAAATATCTACTGTGAATGCTATGCAAATATGTTTAATGTGATTTCATGTGAAATTCATGTTTTTACTAAATGTGATCAACTGAATCCAGATTCACACCAAAAAGTTCACAGTGAATGCAATATAATTCATGTGTGGTAGCAGGGCCCCAACATGGTCCCAAGAGCTGTCACCAAATACATTCTATTAAATCCAGATTCACACCAAAATGTCTAATTTAATGTGATATAAATTTTTTTCATGTGAATTCATGTGAAATTTACTTTCACTAAATGTGGTCAAGCAAATCTGGATTCACACCAAAATACCTATTGTGAATGTTGTGTAAATATGTTTCATAAGATTTCATATGGAATTCACGCTTTCACCAAATGTGGTCTATTTAATCCAGTTTCACACCAAAAGGTTTAGTGTGAATGCAATATAACTATGTATTTTATGTCATTTCATGTGTGGTAGCAGGCCCTCATTATGGTCCCAAGAGCTTTCACGCTTTCACCAAATGTATTCTATTAAATCCAGATTCACACCAAAATGTCTAGTGTAAATGCTATATTAATTTGTTTCATGTTCGATTCACTCTTTCACTAAATGAGGTCAATTAATTTCAGATTCTCACCAAAATATCTAGTGTGAATGTGATATAAATGTGTTTCCTGTTATTTAATGTGCAATTCATGCTTTCACAAAATGTGGTCTACTGAATCCGGATGCACACCAAAAAAAAAAAAAAAGTAAAGTGTGAATGCAATATAAATATGTGTTTCAAAGCTTTATACTGCATTAAGCACCGAGTGAAATTATGGAAGCATGTTTTACTAGGATAAGCTTAGACGACTAAAAATAGTGGCCTATATGAATCTTGACCATACAAATGTGGACTGTCACTCTAATAATTACAACATTTAAATAGTTTTCTAATATTTATCATTTTTCATATCATGCCAGCTGTATTGGCTAAAGGGGCTAGTTACACTAACTTGTATGTGCGTCCAAAACTGCACTCTATACACCAAGGGGTCCAAGGTGTTCTGCTTGTGGTATATGATCTGAGGGGCCAGGGCCCTAGTGGTCAGTTTGAACTACATGCAGCAAGGTCCCTTGTGTTTAGCTGTCTTTTGTGGTCTCAAGCAACATGTCCTGAGGTTTTGGAGGCCTCAGATCACCACCCTGGTCCATAATGCAGCTCACATTGTGCCTCACAGTAGATAGACTTTGAGAGTTAGCAATAACTAGTTTGTAAAGGAGTAGTTTTCCCCAAACAGAGTGTGTTCCAGGCATCAGCTAACATGTGTTAGCGGGGATAATGAGGTGTGACAGAGCATGCAGAGAGACTAATGGCCTGTGAAGTCGTTAGGGCCCTTTCACACACACAAACACACACCGTTTCAAGTGTTTTTTGGAGAAGGCCCGCGGATTGACCGCCGTGTGCGACGTAAGCAGAGGGACGACTGCGAAATCTAAACAGTGTTCCCGCATCACACATCTCACGTTTGAGTGACTCAGCAGTGCACTGTGGGTAATTTTCAGGACACAGACTCCCTTCGCACAGTGACACTGACTTTTAGCAAAGCAGTAGATCTTTCGCTTTCCCCAACGTCTCAGTCGGTCCATCTGTCTCTGAACTGTGACTGATCTGGTGGAGGGAACAGGGTCAGGCTGAAAAATGACCCAACACCATGCCATCCATCCATCAGGACTGAATCATGGGGACGGGGAGAGAAAGACAGGCAGAAATTGAGAGACGAGCACGGCCTGGATGAACTAGACCAGGCTCATCTCCTCAATCATTACCAAAAAGACCCACACATCTTAACAAGAGTCGATTCAAAATTTCATATGCATATTAATTAATTCGATTAACCGCAAGTATAAATAACCAAATAAAAACAGATCAAAGACAGCCTAAACTAGCCATTCGCCAACCATCCACTTCATCTTAGCATAGTTAAACAAGCACTACTCAAATTTTTTTTCAGACAACTAAAAAAAACTCTACTTTTACTGCGGTACAGAGCGTTATCTTTGCCGTTCTTCATTGTTATCTTTATCCAGAATATTCCATTAATAAAAATCCTCAACCACAGATCTGGTCATTTTTTTCACCCGCAAAACCCGTTGAACAAACGCAGTCGTGCTAAAAACGCCCTATCAGATGAACGTTTTTTCCAACCCTGCAGATCTTTCATGTAAATTCTCCTCTAGCAGAGTGTTAAAAGCGAAAGCGCTCTTGATTAGACAGTGGGAATGTAAGTGAAGGCTTGTGATTCACTGATCAGACGCCAAGTGTGTTATCACGTTAGCCGAGCCTGTAAAACCCGGATAATGAAATGTCAGAGGAACAGGAGATGAGAGCCCAGCCGATTGTTGCCTCACGAGCCGCCCACCTTCCCCAGATGAATTATGACATATTACACACATTACCCGCAATTAAAAAAGCCTCGGATTGGGCAGGACAGCTTCTATCGCCGCCTCCATCTCTCTCGCTCTCTCTTTCTGCTCGTTTAGTCTTGAGTGTCTGATGGCGGGAGAGTAATTTGATTAACCTTTGTGCTGATGAATCTAACATAGTCTGTCTTTTTCTAATAAGGAATTAAACTCGTATCCACTCACACACAGAGGTCAACAGGAATGGTTTAAACATAAAGGGAACAGAGATGAAATGCAGATTGGGATTGTTCAGAATACCATAAATCTATTTTTGCCGTATGCATACTGTGTTCATCAGGGGTCTCCAGCCTTAACACCTACACAGATGTATATGTGTGCATGCATATATAAACAAACACAACCGTTGGTTAGATTTGCAGTGTTTTTGAAAGACGTCTCTTCTAATATTATGAAATAGCATTCTAATTTAAAATAGCTGTTTTCCATTTTAATATGTTTTAAAATGTAATTGATTCCTGTGACACAAAGCTGAATTTTCAGCATCTTTACTCCAATCTTCTGTGGTTTAAATTTTGGGATAAGACTGATTGATTGATTGATTGATTGATTGATTGATTGATTGATCCGATTTGTTTGCTTGTAAATGAATGAATGGATGAATGGATGCACACATTAAATTAATCAATAATGACAATAATGTAATGTAAATTTGCAATGCTACAAAATATTTCTACTTTAAAAAATGTAATAAATCTTAATCTTTTGATATATATGTTTATATATAAAATCATGTTAATACATTATGTTTTTTTACTATATTTTGAATATTAATATCCATTGCAGAGCTGATAGTTATGGTTATTCAATTAATTTGATCAGTCATAAAACACTGATTGCATCAAAATTCCCAATAAACATCAGAATTAATTACCTTTGATCTAAGTTTACCACTTCCCCTTACATATATTGATATTTTATTATATATAATTTTATATTTTAATAGACATAGGTATGCATTTCATAATTATTTACTTACAAATAAGTATTTACTTATTTACAAATAGTGTAGGATTTACTATTTTCACTCAGAAATTGCTAGTAAATTTCACAAATCATTATAAAGAAATGGCAAGTAACACTAAATTAAACATAAAATTTTACAAAAATGTAAAATTTAATTTTCACATTTTCAAAGACTGAAATCTTTGTTTTCTTTACAACTTCGAACAGTCATTTCGGACAGAGCTATGGTCTGTATAACACATTTACACTGCTTTTTGCATGTCATAATAAAAATTAGGGGTGTGATGTACACACATCTACATACATTTATATTTAGTAGAAGTTTTTTCAACATAATTATGCATTTCCTAATTATTTTCTTACAAATAAAATACAAATAAATATTTACTTAATATCTTGCATAATGTTTATTATTTTGTTATTAATTTGTTTGTTTGTTTGTTTATTTACTTTATAATACTACAATAGTCTGCACTGTAAGTTTTATGTTATACTGAAATTAAAAAAAAAAATAGTGTAATAGTGTAATTTACTATTTTCACTCAGAAACTGCTAGTAAATTTCACAAATGATTACAAAAGACAAATAACACTGAATTAAACATTTTACAAATAAAATTATTTTCAAAGACTGAAATATTTATTTATTTACAACTTCAAACCATCATTCCGGACATAGCTATGGTGTGTATAACACATTTACACTGCTTTTTGCATGTCATAATAACAAAAATTATGAGTGTAATGATACACACATTCATATCGAAATTTTTGAGTATCTCTCTCGGTTCTGTATGCATGTGTACCAAACAAATTATTTGTTTTTTTAAGGAAATTCAGACAATAAATGTTGTTTTGTTTGGCGCTCTTTGATGTGGTGCAGCAGATCGTTGCTTAAACGCCTCAGTTCTAACAGCAGCGCTTCCTCTTTATTACTAGTTTTAACGTGAAATAAACATGAATGAACATCTCACCCCTCACATAATTGCTCAATTCGTGTTTTAACTGTGGAAAGATGTCATTTCATGCAGCATTTCATTTACCTCTGGGCAAGTAAACAATGTCTACAGCTCATTATTTGCTAAAGAAATTAAGAAGAACATTTTGCGAAACTATATTATATTTTACTTTACCTGTTAGTGATGTCTTAATTATTTAATGTATGTTTAAATAAATATTTTAAGAATAATTTAGAAGCCAATTTAAAAACAATGTAAATATTCGCCTACATTTTTTTTGTTTTGTTTTATTTGAGTGTTGATTATTATAGTTAAAAGTAAACAGTAACTGAATTTAAATCTGGGCTTTGTTGTTAACCTCGTAGTAATGCAAAAGGGCTCCCTATAGTTTAGGGCAGAAGCTGAAACAAACCATTGTTTTTTAAAAAAAGCAATTTATGTTGTTCCTGCTGTGCTGAATCCATACTGAACCATAACGTCAAAACTGAGGGACGTATCACTGTTCGTGATGTTTGTGTACCATTACACCCCTAATAAAAACTAAGATTTTTACATTGTCTAAAGAAAATGAGTGCTGTACAACACACCACCATGACTCTAGAGGTATTGTTGGAAGTTGCTTACAGGTCCAACATGAAAGAGTCTCCACATCTATGAACTGTGTTTTGAATTTGCAATGCAAATTTGGTTACAAATATAGGAACTGCTGAATTAAATCACCTTTTTTACAAGTTCATCATACGGCCACATGCAGTGCTAAATGGCAACAGGCAGCTTCACAAGCATTTAGTCTGAAAATATAAATGAAATTCTGTGAGAAGCTGTACTGGGAATGAGACGGGCCTGCAGTGAGTCTAAAAGCCCGGCCCAGTGCTTTTAATTAGTTTAATTGCCCCGCTCAGAGCTGCTGCCAAGACCGAGCGTCACTGCCGTCCAGCAGTCAAGATACCACACCACAGCATTCAACATAAACATACAACACACACAGATGTGTTTCTCTGTGTGTTTTAGCCAGCAGGCAGAGCCAGTTCTCAGATTAAGCTGTCAACTGGAGATAAAGCAATTGCGCATCTATCAGCCATATTTCACACACAACACTGGGGGCGTCTCTGTGCACATGTGTGTACACATACACACACGGATTCACAGCTGGGCTCGAAACACATCCTCAACAGTTATCGTCTCTGTTAGCACTGTGTCAGGCTGCGTGTCAACACACAAAACACACACAGACCGCGGGCAGAAAGTGATGGTGAAGTAGTCACAGCGAGAGGTGGATAAAGAGCAGCCACCTCCCTCAGGGCTTCAACACCCTCGTACACACCAGAAAACAGTGACAGCACATCTGGATCTGTCTCTTTCTGCTCCCCTTTACACCTGGCATGAACACGCGTATGTCTAGTGAGCACCGATCGAGCAAAAAACTGTTATTCTTATATCGTACAAGATAAAATGACTTTAATGGAGAAATTGCATTTGCAAACGATTTCTGAATTAACGAGAATATTATAGAGAATCTATATTAAAGGTAAATTTGTTGAAAATAATGAAATTATATGCAGCTTCATTTAGAATAAAACTACTGCATGAATATAAATTGTATGTACAAAATACAATAGTATTGTACAATTACGAGACTATATAACAAAAATCAATGTTTAGTTTTAAGTTCAGTAGTATTTAGTAGTATTTTAAAACTATATGAGTAAAGTTTGAAAACAAACTTTGAGTTGACTTGAGAAAGCCTAGCCTGAAAGTTTAAAGCAGTTGTAAAGTATGGAAGTTGATGATGCTATCATGATTTAACATGTTGTTAGCATGTTTTAACGTGATTAGCTTGTTGCTTGCATTTTTATAGATTGATTACAATGTTGTTAGTATGACTAGGATGTTGTTAGCATGTTACTAGCATGTTGTTCGCATGATTAGCATGTTACTAGCATGTTTCAAACATGACTAGCATGTTGTTAGCATCATTAACATGTTACTAGCAATGTTGTTAGCATGATTAGCAAGTTAATAGAATGATTAGCAAGTTACTAGCATGTTGTTACCATGATTAACAAGTTACTAACATATTTATAGCATTATCAACATGTTGCTAGCATGTTTCTAGCACAATTAGCATGTTACTAACATGTTTCTAACATGATAAGCATACTACTAGCTTGTTGCTAGCATGCTGTTAGCATGATTAGCATGTTGCTAGCATGTTTCCAGCATGATTAGCGAGTAATTAGCATGTAGCTAACATGATTAGCCAGTTGCTAGCATGTTGTTAACATGATTAACAAGTTATTATAATGTTGTTATCATTATTATCATGTCACTAGCATGTTTCTAGCATGACTAGCATGTTGTTAGCATCATTAGTATGTTACTAACATGTTAACATAATTAGCATGTTACTTATATTTTGCTAGCATGTTTCTAGCATGATTACCATGTTGCTAGCATGATTAACAAGTAATTAGCATGTAGCTAGCATGAATAGCAAGTTACTAATATGTTGTTAGCATGATTAACAAGTTACTAGCATGTTTATAACATAATTAATATGTTACTAACATGTTTCTAGCACGATTAGCAAGTTACTTGCATGTTTCTAACATGATTACCATGTTGCTAGCTTTTTGTTAACATGCTGTTATCATGATTATCATGTCACTAGCATGTTTCTAGCATGACTAGCATGTTGTTAGCATAATTAGCATGTTACTAATATGTTGCTAGCATGTTTCTAACGCAATTAGCATGCTACTAGCATGTTATTAACATGATTAGAATGTTACTAGCTTGTTGCTAGCATGCTGTTATCATGATTAGCATGTTGCTAGTATGTTTCTAGCATAATTAGCATGTTGCTAGCATGTTTCTAGCATGATTAACAAGTAATTAGCATGCAGCTAACATGATTAGCCAGTTACTAGCATGTTGTTAGCATGATTAACAAGTTATCAAATGTTGTTAGCATGAATTTCATGTCACTAGCATGTTTCTAGCATGACTAGCATGTTGTTAGCATCATTAGCATGTTAATAGCATGTTGTTAACATGGTTAGCAAGTTACTAGCATGTTGCTAGTATGATCAGCAAGTTACTAGCATGTTGTAGTATGATCAACAAGTTAGTAGCATGTTGCTAGTATGATCAGCAAGTTACTAGCATGTTGTAGTATGATCAACAAGTTAGTAGCATGTTGATAGTATGATAAGCAAGTTACTAGCATGTTAGTAGCATGTTTATAACATGATTAGCATGTCACAGAGTTTGGTGGTTGTAGTATTAAAGGAGATACTGACTAAGTTTTGGCTCAGAGGAAGAAGAAGAAGAAGAAGAAGAAGCAGCTTATATAGCAGATCAAATAAAAATTCCCAAGGAGGACTTGATGAATAACTGATGAAAAGTGCACAATAACAGCAGGAACATTTATTAATAAACTACTCAATTTAATTTCATGCTGTCCTCAACATTTTCACTTTTCTCAGTGGTGTGTGTTACTGTCTTTCACACACACACACACACACACACACACACACACACACACATGTTGGGTTTACATGTTTTATGGGGACATTCCATAGGCGTAATGGTTTTTATACTGTACAAACCGTATTTTCTATCGCCCTACACCTACCCTACACCTAAACCTAGCCCTCACAGGAGACTGTGCACACTTTTACTTTCTCAAAAAAACTCATTGTGCATGATTTATAAGCCTGTTTCCTCATGGGGACCTCACAAATGTCCCCACAAGGTCAAAATTTACTGGTATTACTATCCTTGTGGGGACATTTGGTCCCCATAACGTGATGAATACCAGGTGCACACACACACACACAGTCTGGTTTATTATCCTTGTGGGGACTCTCCATAGGTGCAATGGTTTTTATACTCTCCACACTGTATTTTCTATCCCCTTACCCTAACCCTACCCCTAAACCTAACCCTTACAGAAAACTTTCTGTATTTTTACTTTCTCAAAAAAACTCATTCTGTATGATTTATAAGCTTTTGTACCCATGGGGACCTCAAGCCAGTCCCCACAATGTCAAAAATTTCAGGTTTTACTATTCTTGTGGGGACATTTGGTCCCCACAATGTAGCAAAAACAAGAACACACACACACACACACACACACACACACACACCTGTGTTGATCTCTAATTACTTGAGCTGCTGTAATGGTGGTATTATCTTAAGAGTCTACAGGTGAGTGTACTTAGAGAACTGAGCTAATGAGATTAACTCACACACACACGTACGTTAATCTGATTGTGCAGTACTGTTGATGAACAGAATGGAGGGATTTTGAAGGGTGGGCGCTGATGGAGTTCAGTGCTAAATGAAGGTCGGAAAAAAATGAGGACGATGATGATGATGATGATAAAGCTTTTGGGGATGTATTGGGGAAGTTTAGAAAGAAGCTGAACCAAACCAAACCAAACCAAACCAAAACCAAACAAACCAAAACAATACAACGCAACATACACACAAAAAATAAACAAAACACCAAACAAAACAAAACAAAAACAACACAACACACAAACAAAACAAAAACATACACAAAATGAAACAAAAGACCAAACAAAACGTCACAACACACAAAAACAAAACATAAAAAACAAAACACAACAAAACAAAACAAAAACACCAAAACAAAGCAAAACAAAACAAAAACATACAAAAACAAACTACACAATAAAACAAAAACACCAAACAAACAAAACAAAAACAACGCAACACACAAACAAAACAAAAACATACACAAAATTAAACAAAAGACCAAACAAAATGTCACAACACACACAAAAAAACAAATCACAACAAAACAAAACAAAACAAAACAAAACAGAAACATAAAAACAAACCATAACAAAACAAAACAAAACACAAAAGCACCAAACCAAACAAAAATCAAAACGGCAAACAAATAAACTAAAACAACACACACACAAAAACAAAACAAAAACATAAAAAACAAACCAAACCAAAACTCCAAACAAAACACCAAACAATGCAATCCAAGCCAAAACAACACACACAACCAAAATAAGAATAAAACAAACAAACCAAAACAACATAACACACACAAATAAACAAAACAAAAAACTAAAGAAAAACATAAAAACAAGCCACAGAAAAAAACAATACAAAAAACAAGAGCAATACAAAACCAAAACCAAAATAACACAAAAAACACCAAACAAAACACCACAACATACAAAAAACATAAGACCAAACTACAACAAAACAAAAACATCAAACAAAACATAAAAAACATAAAAACAAACCATAACAAAAAACACCAAACAAACCAAAACACAACATACAAAAACCAAACATAAAAACAAACATACCACAACAAAACAAAACATAACACCAAACAATTCAAGCCAAAAGAACACATCACATACAACAAAAACAAAAACAAAACATCAATCCAAAAAAACAAAAACAAAACAACAAACCAAACTGACAAAAAAATAACCACACACAACAAACAAAAACATACAAAAACCAAACCACAACAAAACACAAAACACCCCCCCCCCAAAAAATACACACACACACACACACACACACACACACACACACACACAAAATATACATACATATATACACACACACACACACACACACAACAGAGTACAGCACAAAAAAGCAAAACACCAAACAAACCAAACCAAAACAAATCAGCAAAAGAACACATACAAGAGCACAAGAGCAAAACGAAACAAAACTTACTAAAAAAAATAAGAAGACATAATAAAACACCAAACAAAGCACAACAAAACAACACAAAAGACAATCCACCTATGACGAATGTCTTTGAACTGTGGTAGAAATTAAATAATAGTTTTATTGTGTGCCATTTCCAATCAAACTACCATTACGCTAATTATACAATTATACATAGTATTAAAATATTATTTTATTTTGTTGTTTCAGACTGTCAGAAAAAAACTGAAATTTAAATCATAACTCAATTCCCCATTTGACTGCATTGTGTCAGGTTGAACTGGCATTGTTTCCAGACTGGATCTATATATATATATATATATATATATTTTTTTTTATTTTTATTTTTTTTTTTTTAACCAAAAAACTACACTAGTATCACTTTCCAAACCATTTCTGTATTTTTATGCTGCAGTTCACACTCATAATGAAGCAGCGGGGAGTTAATTAACAATACAGTATATAACAAGATGCAACTGTCTGTCTGTCTGGCTACTTGACACATATATGAAAAAGCTAAAACTGGGCGCTTCAAAAAAACATCCACTGAATTCTCCTAAATTCAACAGCTGATGTTTAGCCGGTCCATTCCATCCATACGCGTGATTACCTGTTGTGTAGAGCACTAGCCTGGCAGCTATAAACCTTATTAGCGTGATCTGAGAGCGCACAAGCTCTTCTACACTCCAAACACACATACAGGATGAGTGATTGGGGCCGTTTTAACAAGTCAAGTTTAACAAATGAGCTAATATCAGTTTTCAAAGCACGGTACACATCCAATCAGTCAAATGGCCCCGGCCGATCGCGTGGGGGTTTTAAGTGTGTACCTGTTTAAAACAATCTTCCGCTCCTGCGTGTCATCGCGTAAACATTCATCACGGTGACAGAGGCGCATTCGCGACCCCCCAATATCACTCTGCCGGGGCCTCGGCGGGCTGTCAGAGGAACAGTTGTCTTTAATTACGCCTGCAGATAAAGCCCGACGTGGACAGAGGCCGCAAGATTAACTGGGGTCCTATTTGATCACATTTGACTAATTTCAGGCATAAATCTTCAGTGCCGCGGACATGCGGCGAGACTATTAACCTGAAATTGACAAGTTTGTTTTCTCCTTTAAGTCTCCGCAGTTTGCACATAAAAACAAGTCGCACGAAATATGTGACTGTAGCATGACGGAGTATCTCTTGTCTTTTTAATACGCAATATTTCTGCAAACGAATCTGCACAGCTTGTTTTCATTGAGCCTTTTGAAATAAACTAAAAGATTAAAGATTAAATGTTCATCGCAGAGAATTAGGTGGATATGCAAATAATGCCAAAGTGTTGCTTGCACCCATGAAATGAAATGAAAAACTAATTAGCTGGAATTTGCATTTGAACTAATTGGATCTCCGTTTAACGCAGCAGAGGCGCGGCAGAGTTCAACAGTTTAGAATTCAATCTGATTTGCTCTCTGTCTTAATTCTCGGTGTGAGGAGATAATATAATTTGCATAATTTGGATCTTATTTGCGACTGTAAGAGTCAGAGGGGGACAGTCGGCTGAAGACGCTGCGAGTGAATTTATGGGTGAGTTTCATTGTAAGCGAGCATCACTGCGCTGCACTCGCTCTGGGGGGCTGAGCACTTGAACTGAGCCGTCTGAAGAGTGCAAAACATTACGCTGTCATACGTGCGTGCACAATCAAAACACCCTACAAGAAGATATACATCACTACCACTCGTTTTCATAACTTAAGCCATAACAGTAACCGCTAACTTGTGTTTTTACTACTAGTACTGCTACTGTTTTTACCAGTTAATTACTGTAATGACTGTTATCAATAATCATTAACACAGGAAACCTGGTTCCAGTGAACTGGAAAACATAAAATTTCACCATGTCTGTTTCTTTGATGATTTACATACATTTGTATTTATATATACAACATTAATTACTGTCTCTCAGTCGTGTTGTAATTTCCATCAAAACCTTCAGATTTGCCGAAGAAAAGGGCACTTAAGAAAACAAGCATAAATGTTTTGCAAAGTTAGGATGTTTACGAAAGTGTCAAAATCAAGGAAACATATTTAATAAGACAATAACAAAACAAACAAACAATCAAACAAAGTTTTGCTGATCTTGAAAATGTTTCCCTGTGCCTTCATCATTTAATTAACACAAAAAGCTTCCAGTGATCTTAGAAACATTTTTGTTTCACCATGCCTTCATTAATAAACCAAAATAAAAAATAAAAAGGTTCACTGTAAAAAGTTTTCACCAGTTTCAACTAAAAAAACGTAAGTTAAACAGCTGCTTTAAAATTTAAAATAATGTCACTTAAAAGTCATTTCAACTAATAAGTTAAATCTATTTAAAAGTACAAGTCATTTTAAGTCAGTTGAAATGAGTTATTGTTTTAAGTTGATTTAACTTAAAATTTTAAGGCAGCTGCTGAACTTCAGTTTTTAAGTTGAAACTGGTAAAAACTTTTTACAGTGTTTCAGTGGTCCTATAACTATTTTGTTTCACAATGTCTTTATAATTTAACAAAACAATAAACTAAATTAAAAGCTTGCAGTGATCTTGAAAACATTTGTTTTACCATGCCTTCGTTAATAAACAAAAACAAAACAAAAAGGTTCCAGTGATCCTGGAAATGTTTTGTTTCACTATGCCTTCATAATTCAACAAAAACAAAACAAAACAAAACAAAACAAATAAAAACAAAAAAACAAAACAAAACAAAAAACAAAAACCCTTCCAGTGATCCCAGAAATGTTTTGTTTCACCATGTCTTCATAATTTAACAAAACAAAACTAAACTAAACTAAAAACTAAAAGCAAAAAGGTTCCAATGATCCTGGACATGGTTTGTTTCACGACGCCTTCATAATTAAACAAAAACAAAACAAAACAAAACACAAATAAACAAAACCCTTCCAGTGATCTTGGAATTGTTTTGTTTCACCATGCCTTCATAATTTAACAACAACCAAACCAAACCGAACAAAAAGAAAAAACACAGAAAACACAATCAAAACACAAAACAAAAAAGCAAAAAGGTTCCAGTGATTTTGGAAATGTTTTGTTATACTATGCCTTCATAATATAACAAAACCAAATCAAAACAAAACAAAAAACAAAGCAAAACATAAAAAGGTTCCTGTGATCCTGGAAATGTTTTGTTTTACTATGCCTTCATAATTCAACAAAACAAAATAAAAAAAAACAAAGCAAAAAGGTTCCAGTGATCTTGGAAATGTTTTGTTTCAACATGCCGTCAAAACAAAACAAAACAAAACAAAAATGGTTCCAATGATCCTGGACATGATTTGTTACACTATGCCTTCATAATATAACAAAACCAAATAAAAACAAAACAAAACAAAAAACACATATTTTGCTTCACTATGCCTTCATAATTCAACAAAAAAGAAAAGACAAGAAAAGAGAAAAAAACAAAACAAAACAAAACAAAAAACAAACAAACAAAAACAAATCCTTCCAGTCATCTTGAAAATGTTTTGTTTCACCATGCCTTAAACCAAAACAAAAAAAAAACAAATGAAAAACAAAACAAACAAAAACAACAACAACAACAACAACAACAACAACAAACAAACAAACAAACAAACAAACAGACAAAACAAAGCAAAAAGGTTCCAGTGATCTTGGAAATGTTTTGTTTCAACATGCCTTCATAATGTAACAACAAAACAAAGCAAAATGTAAAAAGGTTCCAGTGGTTCTGGAAATGTTTTGTTTCACTATGCCTTCATGATTCAACAAAAAAAGAAACGAAAAACAAACCCTTCCAGTGATCTCGGAAATGTTTTGTTTCACCATGCCTTCATTTGTTTCACCATGCCTTCACCAAACCAAACCAAACCAAACCAAACAAAACAAAAAACAATATAAAAACAAAACAAAACAAAATAAAACAAAACAACAACAACAACAACAACAACAACAAAAAAACAAAAACAAAGCAAAAAGGTTCCAGTGATCTTGGAAATGTTTTGTTTCAACATGCCGTCAAAAAAAATAGTTCCAATGATCCTGGACATGATTTGTTACACTATGCCTTCATAATATAACAAAACCAAATCAAATCAAAACAAAACAAAACAAACAAACAAACAAAAAAAAGCAAAATGTAAAAATATTCCAGTGATCCTGGAAATGTTTTATTTCTCTATGATTTCAGAATTTAACAAAAACAAAACAAAACAAAAACGGTTCCAATGATCCTGCACATATTTTGCTTCATTATACCTTCATAATATAACAAAACCATGTGATCCTGGATATGTTTTGTTTCACCATGCTTTCAATAAAAACAAAACAAAACAAACAAACAAACAAACAAACAGTAAATTAACAAATACATAAAATAAGGTTCAAGGAGATCTTTAGTTTCACTACGCTCTTATCATTTAACAAAACAAATGCTGTATTTTTCCATCTTTAGTCTGTAACATTGACTGTTCAGAAAGCCTCTAAATCTCACACACAGCTCACCTTCCATTTTCCTGTGTCAAGTCTCTCTCTAGTGCCGCCCGTCTCCATATTTCACCCGCCACCCTTTCTGTCATGACTGGAAGCACTGAAAAGCCCCTCAACATTGTCCCTGTTAGTTTAGCAGGCGCGCATGTGGGCCGCCGCACTGTGAAGCGTTAAAGCAGGTGTCACGCTCACCAGATATATATGACAGGCCAAGTGCAATAGCATTGATGCACTGTAAATGGCCTCTGTGTACACGGCACACGTGTGCGTATAAGACGGCGACACTACTGCATTTACTATAAAGAGAAACACTGGCCTGGAGCTTATCTACAGCAAATTAAACAGGCTGTGTGGGATCGTAAAACAAATCCTCAGAAACACACACTCACTTGCAAGCACTTAGATTCATATTTTTTGCTCTGTCAAAACTCTGCGAGCTGCCTAGCATTTTAAGAAATATGCAATTCCTGAATAAATCCAAGACAAACTAGGCAAGAGAAAAATTTATTTATGAGCCTTTGACAATATAATATAATTCAAGCCATATCAAAGAACAAAAAGTTGTGAGATTTTTAACTAAATCTGGACAAAAGTTTGTTTGTAAAATCTCGCCAGTGTGAACATTGCACAGACTGGTCAATAACTTTGGTGTGGAAATCTTCAGTCAGTCTGTCAAAATCAGACACAAGTTAAAACATGAGCGCATTTAAGAGCTGCATTATAGTTAAAATTTAAGTTGTAATTATAATTAAAATTCAGATTTTTAAAATTGAAGAATTTGCCTCTGAGCAAATAATAATAAAAAATAACTTTAAGTATGCAGTAGTTTCAACATTTAAAAAAATATATATAAATAATAAAAATAATAATTATGTTTTAGTTGTTTACAATACATGCGAGTGTACACATTATATTATATTATTTATTTATTTATTTATTTATTCATTTATTCACTTGTTCGTTCATTCATTTATTTATTTTTAAATAAGCAGTTATAATATTTTTAAAAATGTTTTTATTTGTTTATTTATTTGGATTGTTAAATTATATAGTAATAAATGTAAAAAAATAAAATAAATAAATAAATAAATAAATAAATAAATAAATGTTTCCTTGGCACCCAACTGAAATAAGTTTGAAGTACTAAAATGACCAAAACTAATACGAAAAGTTAAATATAATTAAAATATACCTATATACAAAAGCTAAACTAATACACAAGAACACATTAAACAACACTTAAAACTTACAGTAAAATTAAAATGAAACTAAAAAAGTAATTCAAAGTGTTAATAAATACTATAATAAATACTATAAGAATATTGTGTTGTTTTTATTTACTCTTTATTTTTATATTTTCCATTGTCATTTTAAGTTTGAAAATGTAATAATTTTGTTGTATTTATTATTTTTTTATAATTGTTTTTTTTATTTAAATATGTTTATATAGTTTTTATTCATGTTTATTTCAGTTTTAGTTCTAGTTATTTTAGTAAGTAAAAAAAAAAAGTACAAAAATCTTTGAGAAATCTTGGCAACTACCTGAAATTAAATATATAATTTTATTTAATTTATGTTTATTAAATTGTATATTAATACTATTTAAAAAAAAAAAATCATTATGATAACTGAACAGTTTATCACCCTGACATCAAAGATAAAATAAAATAAAATGAATTTTAATTCAGAAAAAAAATATATTATATAACAAAAGAGGTTATCTGTATCTGTAAACATGCATTTTTATGCATGTTTGAATACATTTTCTAAAAAAATAAAATAAAATAAAATAAAAAATAAAACAATTAATTAAAATAAAATAAAATAAAAACGTACAAAAAAATCGTATTTATTTCAATACTGTTTCACTAAAAATAGTTTGATGGAATCAAAAACGAATTATTTATTGAATATTATTTTGTGCTCTGTCTTTCCCCCCCCACTTATTAGATTATGATTAGCTTTAGCAAGATGCTAGTACTGAGTCTCTCTGAGTGCAGAGCACTATTTATAGCAAGCGCAGTAGAGAGTTGCTGCCTACGTAGAGCGCTCCAAATCAGTCACTTATGAGGTTCCGTGATGTTACGACGCCGTCTACGTAGGCAGTAGGTGGCGAGGCGCTACGTTTCGGAACGAGAGCTATTGTTTCCGTAATTACAAACACACCCCCGCTCGCACCGACACACGTTTGCGCACGTCCGCACGTGGCGTTCCTCCAAATAAAGCATGCAAATGCCGTGTTGAAGAAATGTGGCCCAGAGTGCATAATTTAGCAGAAAAGGTGGCGGAGAGAGGGGGAAAGGCCGTGATTATGTGTACAAAACAAGAGGGACAAAACACTAGAGACAGGCATAATAACCAAACATGAACTCTCAAACCCTAATGATGACACCAGGGACGAGAACAGTTGCTGCTGAACCAAGCAGAAAATTGCTGGTCATTTGTAAACAGGTAACGATGCGGGCCAGGTGTGTGAGCATATGTAGCCGAGCGGGGACCAGTGTGTGTGTGTGTGTGTGTGTGTGTCCGGCGTGGTCAGCTGTCAGGCTCATTAGCCGAGCCGCTGCCCACTCGGATGACTTCATCTGCCGTGGTACCGCTGGACCGGACGCGGCAGACACACATTTAGTCTCTCTCTCTGTTTTTGTCTTATGCGCTGTCAATCTCTTCTATTATAGAGCATTTTCAGCCACAAGATGTAGGTTTCTATATTTAAATTTAGGATTGTGCTAATATTAGATCATTAGAAATAATAACTGGGGCGTATGGGGCCCGGGGCCCGGGGCCCTAGAGCGGTCAGTTCACATTGAATGCGTTATTGGAAAAGATTTTTAGCTTCCTTTAGCCGTCTCGGGCCCCTGATAGTCTGAGGCCCCAGCAAATTTGACTTTTTTTTAAAATCAGATACACTTTAAAATAGAAAAACAGATCAAAGATGTTCAAAGACGACATCCTGCATGCACTGCAATCGAAAGCTCAGTTATTTCAATTCAATTTTGATTGAAATAAAGCTGAAATAAAATTACATTTCAATATTGGATGATAAACCTACACTTACAAAACTTGGAAACAGGAAATGAAATGTTTCCTTGGCAGCCAAATGAAATATGTTTGAAGTACTAAAATTACTGAAACTAATACTAGAAGTTAAATATTATAAAAAAAAAATAAAAAAAAACTAATACAAAAACTAAAGTAATCAAAATTAAAATATGTTTTTAAAAACTTGTTTATTAAAATACTTGTTTATTATTATTATTTAATATGTTTATTAAAACTTGGAGTAAATTAAAATGGAAACCAAAAATGTAAATATTAATACACACTATAGAAGTATTAGTGTTGTTTTAGTATCACAATACTTAGTTTCATTAATATTTTTACATTTTTTTAATTTGTAAAAAAAAACTATTCTTTTTTTTTTTTTTTTTACTATTTTTAATAGTAATTTTTTATATTTTCCTTTCTTATTTTAGTTTTAGTAATTTTGTTGTTTTAGTGTCACAATACTTAGTTTTTATTATTTTTACAATTTTTGATTTTTAAATTAGTAAAAATTTGTATTATGTTTGTACTTTTTTATGGTAAATGTTTATATTTTACTTTCTCATTTTAGTTTTAGTAACTTTGTTGTTTCAGTATAAAAATATTTATTTTTTATTAATATTTTTACATTTTTAATTTTCAAATTAATTTTTTTTTTTCAAATTAAAAAAAAAAATACTATTTTTTAAATAGTAAATTTTTATATTTTCCTTTCTCATTTTAGTTTTAGTAATTTTGTTGTTAAATGGAAAATGGAAACCAAAAATGTAAAAATTCATACACACTATAGAAGTATTAGTGCTATTTTAGTATCACAATACTTAGTTTCATTAATATTTTTATATTTTTTTAAATTCGTAAAAAAGTAGTAATTTTCCTTTCTCATTTTAGTTTTAAAATTACTTTTTTTTTTTTTTTACTTTTTTTAAAAAAGGTAAATGTTTATATTTTCCTTTCTAATTTTAGTCTTAGTAATTTTGTTGTTTTAGTATCACAATACTTTTTAATTTTTAAATTAGTAAACATTTGTATTTTTTTTTTACTTTTTTAAAAAATGGTAAATGTTTATATTTTCCTTTCTCATTTTAGTTTTAGTAATTTTGTTGTGTTTGTTTTTATGAGTCCTTGCTTTTTTTATGTAAATATGTTTTATTTTTTAAATTATGTTATTTCAGTTTTGGTTAGTTATTTTAATCTATTAGCTTAAAACTATTGACTACTAGCTGAAATATTATTCCATGTTATTTCATTTATGTTTATTTTTAAAATATATTTTTACAGTTTCAGTTATAGTTAACTGCAATAACCTGTAAACAGTACATCAATATCATTAATGCTATTAAATGAATGAATGAATAAATAAACAAATAAATACATTAAAATAAATAAATAAATAAATAAATAAATAAATACCTATACACTCAACCTACAACTAACTTTTATTTATTTATTTATTTGTTTGTTTGTTTGTTTGTTTTACTTAAACACTGACCACTAGTGGTGTGGATGTAACATCACACAAACACTATCTATTGGAGCATGTGTCTAATAACAGGGAGGTTACGATAATAAAATCAGTAGTATTTGGCATCTCGACATAGTCGCCTGCACAAGGTGACCCCTTTTATTAGCCATTCATTCATTAATTTGTTCATTTTATGCATGCATGCAAAACATTCTTTAAATTCTTAACTTCAAGAAAACCTAAAAATGAATGAAACATCATAATCCTGACTAATAAAAGGGTTGAGCAGTTGATGAAAGACATTTTATATGAACTGTTTAACCAGCAAACACAAGATATAAAAGTTCACATTTACAGAAGTCTGGTCAGTTTAGTGAAGCCATTCACAGTACATTTGTCCTGTGTCATTTGCAGAGTCAGAAATAGCTGAAGTAAATGCGAGTGCAAAGTTTAAGATTAAATTAATGCAAAAATGCATTCTGGAATTGTATTTTTTTTATCTGCATATACAGTGCACACACTGTACACACACACACACACACACGCACTGTACACAGATGCCGAGGTTAAACTGCTGTCAGAGTGTATGGCGCAGTACTGAGCGTGGCATTAGATCACACTCACTCACAGAAACATTGTAAAGGCAGTCAGGCATAACAGAGCCACCCGCTGGGCCTGAAGAAGCCGTTCAGAAAAACACTGACAGCCCTGAGATGAGACGCCTGCAAAATATGCCTTATGAATTTCTCTGCACAAGCCTTTAACAGTTCTTTCACTTACCCAGCATGCATTTAGTTCTTTAAGACAATCATATTACTAGTAAACACTGAATTTCTGGAGCACAGGTAAGTGAGTAAGTAAATACATTTTAGCAATCAGAAATAAGTCCATTCTAATACCAAACGCAAACTTCTAGTGCTATTACACTTAAAGGGGTCATCAGATGCCCTTTTTCCACAAGTTGATATGATTCTTTAGGGTCTTAATGAAAAGTCTATAATACACTTTGACTAAAAATTCTCAATGGTTTTGTAAAACAACACCCTTTTTACCTTGTCAAAATCAGCTCTGCAAAAATCATCCCATTCTGAGAGATTGTTCCTTTCAATGCAAATGAGCTCTGCTCGCCCCGCCCCTCTCTTCTCTCTGTGGAGTGACGAGCCTGTTTACTTTAGCCGCGTTTAGCCGATAAATTTGCTAAATAGCACATTATTAGAAAGTATAGAAATTGTCATTTTAAAAAAAAATAAATAAATAATAATAATAAATAAACAATCGCTGCATCATTTAGAGCCCTTTGAAGCTGCATTAACACTGTATTTTGGACACCATTGAAGTCCACTATATGGAGAACATTCCTGAAATGTTTTCCTCAAAAAACAATTTCTTTACGACTGAAGAAAGAAAGACATGAACATCCTGGATGACAAGGGGGTGAGTAAATTATCTGTACATTTTTGTTCTGGAAGTGAACTAATCTTTTAATCAGTAGTCATTTTCATGACAACATCATCAAATTATGTTTTTACTAAAGACGAATTTGACCCAGGACAAGTTTCTACATAACAACAAAGATTTCTGCTTTAGCAGAGAGGCCTGTTAGGAGTTTGGGAAAGAGGTATAGAGATAAATGACAAAATTAGAAAGAACAGGATGTTGTTACAGTCTGACACCTAGTCTAATATTTCTGGAAAAGCACATCTGGACTGATGTGAAAGCTGCTCTAAAAGGTAGAAAACAATGTAGTCAATGTAGTCAAATCATTTGGCTAAATTCTAAAGGCCCTGATACACATCAAACAAAGTTCATTTTCATTCTTTGTTTGGGGGCAAAAAGAAGTCAGAAAAAGGCTGAGCATTCAGTTCTGTCTTAAAGCAGAACTCTATACCCAGAACAAAAAATTAACAAATAATGTACTCACCCCCTTGTCATCCAAGATGTTCATGTCTTTCTTTCTTCAGTCGTAAAGAAATTATGTTTTTTGAGGAAAACATTTCAGGTATTTTCTCCATATAATGGACTTCAATGGTTCCCCCAAGTTTGAACTTCCAAAATGTAGTTTAAATGCAGCCTTAAAGGGCTCTAAACTTGTCCCGTCTCTGTGATGCACATCCGTAGTCTGTGTAATCCAGGTCAATATAGGTAGGGTATGTCAAAAAACTCCTTCAAAATCATCCTACATTGCTGTTTTACAATTTTCTGTTAAGGGTGTTTGATCTTCTTTGCATGTTCACTTTGTAAACACTGGGTCGGTACTTCTGCAGTGATGTAGGATGATTTTGAAGTTGGGGAAGAAAACAAGATGGGGGTTTTTCGACATGCCCTAATTGTATTAAACGGAAGTGCACAGTGTACACATGTGCATCGCATACCCTAACTGTATTGACCATATTGAACCGTAAAAAAAACAGAGTTCACGCAGACTCAGACAAGACGAGCGTTTGTGGTTAAAAAGTATATAAATTGTCAATTTGTTTTAAAAATGACCAATTGTTTTGCTAGATAAGGCCCTTCTTCCTCGGCTGGGATCATTTAGAGTCCTTTGAAGCTGCATTTAAACTACATTTTGTAAGTTCAAACTTGGGGGCACCACTGAAGTCCATTATATGCAAATCCTGATTTTTTTTTTCCTCAAGAAACACAATTTCTTATCGACCTGAAGAAAGAAAGATACAAACATCTTGGATGACAAGGGGGTGAGTAAATTATGTGTAAATTTTCGTTCTGGAAGTGGACTTCTTCAATGAGCTGATGATCTGAATCAGGTGTGTTAAATAAGAAAAACATGCAAAACCTGCAGAGCGGGCGTCCCAACAACCAGGGTTAAAAACCACTGCTCTAAGGCAACATTGCATACATCCTCAATTGTGTTTTTGAGTGAGGGGAAAAAAAAAAATCAAGATGGAGAACTAATAAGAAACATTATTTATATGAACATGTACTGCAATATACAACAAGGTGACATACAACCATTCCTCCATCTGCTAATTCTGGCCTCTATCCAGTGATGCTAACTAAATTAAGTGAAATATTACATTAAAAAAAGTTTTTCCATCAACCAAGTTACAGGGACTACAGTCTTCTCACTGTATTCGTGAGTATGCAATAACAGACACTTCTTGCAAGGCAGCTTGATTTTGTTGCAATGCAAGTTTGCGTTGTATTCTCAGTGCTGCCACAAGGGGCGCTATTGCAGATATTGACATAAACTGTATAACTGTGTCCCAAATTACATTCTACACATTGCACACTCACATGTGTACTCTACTGTATAATGTATCATTTTTATATGGTTATTTTGTCAAGTTTGATGGCACCCTCCCCCTTCGTTACGATAGAAAAGCTGCAGAGCAGAACAAAACACCAGTCACACATTAGAAGTACAAAATGAGGATTTGTAAAGAAAAATGTCGGAGGATTATAAGTCAAGAGGAGACTGGTTTTACTTTGCTGTAAACAAAACTTGGTTCTCATCAGACTAGTATATTCTCACCAATGCTCATGCTACACCTTCGCCATTCACCTGGACACTCATACGACAAATAGCCAAGATTATGGCTTATAAAGTTTTAAATAAGGATATTTTTCATACACAAACGAATCAATTCACTTCAGAAGGCCTTTATTAAACCCCCGGAGCCGTGTGGAGCACTTTTTATGATGGATGGATGGACTTTTTCTTGCTTCAAAATCTCAACAGCCATTCACTGCCATTCTAAAGCTTGGAAGAGCCAGACTCCCAACTGTATTTGTCTGAAAGAAGAAAGTCCTATACACCTAGGATGGCTTGAGGGTGAGTAAATCATGGGGTAATTTTAATTTTTGGGTGAACTATCCTTTTTAGTGTCTAATGTCCCACCCTTCATTTTTTCAGTTAATTAATTGCATCGTTTTAAGAGCGCTTCTTATTGGATTTTTTAGCATGAAAACACTTAAACTATTTATAATACAAAATAGCATACAATAGTGTGCAAACTGGGATGCAACTAATTCGTTTACCGTCAGTTTTCGCATTCAGGTTGACTACTGTGACTGTGGCGCAATAGTTTGCAGAGAATCTAGCTCGATTTCACTAAAATGTATGTTTATAGCAAGCTACTTAAATATAGCAGTTCAGTGGTGACATCAATTTGCAGGCCAGTCTGGAAGGCTAATTCACATTTTGTTCTACAACAAAGTTGCTAACAAGTCGCTACTGTATATAGGGACTACAATTATTATCCAATCTGTCAGGCATGTAAATATATATCATTGGGGTAGTTGTAGAGCATATATTGCAACTTAGCTAATTGTTTTCTTAAAACCCTCAGGAAATGGGCTAGGGATGCACGATATTATCAGAACGATATCTGACTCGGCCAATAATGGCTCAGACATCCCACCACTCCGGGAAGCTCCGGGAGACTCATGCATTTTCATAGTGGCTCCCTGACGCCCACAAATTAGATACTGTACAATATCCTGGAGATCGTGGAGGCAGGGGAGGAAGAGGAAACAGGGCCCTTTGGTGGAGACAGAGACACATTTACTGATATAGTAAGCATGAACGTAGCCAGCTCACAATATGAGTATTTGCATGCATAATTCAGATAAGACAGTTTGCAAGAATGTTTAGCGTTTGTGTATGAAAATGATCGCTGCGACATGCTGGCAGAGTGAATGAGTCTTGAGGGCACAGTTGCAGTCTCTGCCCTGTTGCCAGATCCAGCTCATATAAGGATTTTTGGACTTGTCTTTTCCACTTAATTTGACAATTTCGAAAGTTACAGTTTAGGGTCAGTGATATCCTTGTCCTATCTTATTTGCGAAATATTTGAAATTATTTTGTTTTATTTTTCATTTATTTTTCGGTTTTCATTTGTTTTTACAGCAATATCTGGCAACACTGCATCACCCTCACTTAAACTGACAATAATCAAAAAAGCCCATGGACAGGTTATTGAATTTAACACTAGTACACAGATCGGTAGAAAAAGTAGGTTATAGAATGAAATGAAATACATAAACACTATATACATGCTATTTTATTCAGTATAGTCATTACATTTTCACAAAGTCGTAAAAACGGAAAACATTGTACTGAAGTAATGAATGTTCGTATGTGTGTACTGTAAATTATTTAAATATGTGCTCAAAAATGTTCTATTTTATTTTGTTTGTACAGGGTGGGGGGGGGGCTAGTTAGTACTACCTCCCTGAAATTAGTTTTTGCAGGGTGTGATGATGGCTTTAAATGTAGATATCGGCATCATCCCGATATGAAAAAAATATGCTGACAGATGTATGTCTTGCCAATAAGAGGAATACCTTAGCTCACAAGTGCTCAGGGTGTTCTAGTGATTAGATCACGTCAGCAGTGTGGCTCATTCTTGAAGCAAAGTTTTGCCTGAATGGTGATTAGATTCAAAGTTTTGGATCACTACATTTAATCTGAGAATGCACGTACAGAATGACGCGTTCGGTGTGTGATAGAGTTAATAGTAATAGCATCTGCAGCCAGAGTTGGCAGGTTTTCACAACAAACTCTGCCCAATTGCTACTCAAAACCTGCGTTAAAAATCGCAGTTGACAGTGTTGGGAAGGTTACTTTGTAAATGTAATAGTTTTTTGTAAAATGTAATAAGTAGTGTAACTTTTCAATTATTTTATTAAAGTAATGTAACATTACTTTTGATTATTATTTGATTACTTTTCGAAATTTCTAATATTTTCAACTGTTAATCATTTTGAAACATTTAAACCAGGCAGAGTTAACCTTACAGTAGCACTCAACACTAATTACTGTCATACTTTAAAAATCCTTTATCATTTGAATTAAGATTATAATAGGTAAGGGATAACACACATCTTTATTTTGCAATAACAACTGGCTGGATGTACATTATCCCACTTGTTACAAAGCTGCTTGCTACAAAAGTAAATAATTAGACATGAAACACTGATCTGAGTTGAAATATTCAAACGCAAAGCTTCCATGAAGAAATCAGCTGCTAGCAAATGGCAAATTCACAATATACAGACAGACATTTTAGGGATACAGTGCAGTCACACCACTTTTATTACACAACATTTCACCACATAAATAATTAAGTACTAGTAATACTAGTTTGTTATTTATCTTATAATCCATTACAATGTACAAGACAAAATGGCAGCAGCTGCGTTTGTATGAAACAACAGAGCGAGTCCAGAAACCAGGATGACAGAATTAAGAAATACACATAATATTGCATTGAGATTTAATATTTTATTAGCTAACCAAACGCAAAGCTTCCATCAAGAAAAAAAACTATCAAGTATAGCGCTGACTTAAGTTGCCCGGATGAGTCTGTGTTATTAGCTTTTACCAGTTTTTATTGGGTAATAACATACCTTGGAATGTCACGACTGACCAATCAGAATCAAGCATTCCACAGAGCCGTCTAATAATTTACTTTAAAGCACAGCCACCACAAATTCAGACTTAACAGCTCTTATTTACTTTGAGATCATTCTGAGGTTAAATACAGTTTTGAAATCATAAGAAATATTTTAATAGCTACGATACTGGTTTTGCATAGTTTTGACAGAAAACATTGGCATCTAAACGATCTTAAAAAATTAAGTATATGCATAAACCCAAATAGGAAATACAACAGTTATCAAATAAGCATGTGTGCTATTCTGTGTCCTACAATTTATGAAAGAAGTCAATTAAATCTGTATGTGTGTGTGTGTGTGGATGAAAAAAATTCAAAAAATTTGTAATCATTAACATTTTTTCTCAGTAACTGTAACTAATTACAATTACATTTATTTTGTAACTAAATTACGTAATTCGGTTACATTTAACTAGTTACTTCCCAACACTGGCAATTGATATATAGTTTATTTATAGTTATTTTCAAACCTTCAGTGTACTTTGATTATAAAAGAACTTCATTATTGTTTATTTAATTCTAACAAATACTTAAAAAAAAAAAAAACAAACCAAAAATAAAAATTATTTGCTTATAATTTCCACACAGGAAATTAGTGTTGTGTCCAAACAAAAGGAAATATATCGGTATCGGCCAAAATGAGATGAAAAATATCGGCATATCGGATATCAGCAAAAATATCATGCATCCCTAAAATGAGCTCAAAACACATGGCTCAAAAATGCTAATGCTATGTCCAAGCACCTGTGCTTGTGTATTTGCGTAAAGTATGTTTCTGGCCTTAGATACAAACTGAAACTGCCAACCTTGCTCATTAACCAACGCCAACAACAGACCAAGCTTCACATTTTGTGTATGTTGTATTAGTAGCTCTTGCGAGCGATGCTCATGCTTTCAGTGTGTGTGTGCTGCACACGTGAGTTTAGCTCTGCTGGTGTTTCTGTGTGCTGAGTTTAATCAGAGTCAGGCTTCTCTCAGTTCTTTTGGCCGGGTTTTTAATCGCTCTGGTCTGAGTCCGTCATTTCTACTTCAAACACGGGCTGATCTTCAGCGCTAACTCCAGTACAGGCTCTTATCATCAGTGACATGCATGCTGAACAGCCGCTAACCCTCCTCCTACAGACCAGACGCTGCTGGTTATGAGCTCAGGCAACTAGTCAGAGCAAACTTCACCATCAGATCGTTCATTTATATCAAAGCTTTTATAGAATTACGCAGAAGAGCTGAAATGGAGAGCGGGAGCGTTTTAAATGAGATATTTCTCCGTTTTGACTGTACGCCCCAGGACATATTTAGAGAAGGGCTGGTTTGAGATGTCTCATTTACAGGAAGATGAGGAGAGATGGGAAAATATAAGCTGTATGGAGTGATGTAGTGTCTATGTTTAATTCATAGCCAACATCTTTTCAAGTATATTCAGATGTTTAAAAGCACAAACAGCAGATGCTGTTTGCACCCTGGTGTAAATAATAATGTTTAAACAAAACAGAAAGTAAATATTACAATGCAGTATGTAATGTATAGTCATTTATCACTAAACATTAGTGTTGGGCAATGATTAATCACGATTAATCGCATCCAAAATAAGTTTTTGTGTACATAATATATGTGTGTACACTGTGTATATTTATTATGTACATATAAATACACACATACATATATATATATATATGTAAGAAAAATATGTTGTTTATATATTAAATATATTTATATTTATATGTAATTATGTAATATAAATTTAAAGAATATAAACATATATGTAAGTATTTTTTACATATATACTTTATGTGTGTGTTTTCATATACACAGTACACTCACATATATTATGTAAACAAAAACATTTATTGTGGATGTGAATAATTGTGATTAATTGTTTCCCAGCACTACTAAATATCTGAAAAAATAAATAAATAAATAAATAAATTAATTAATTAATTAATAATAATAATAATAATAATAATAATATATATATACACATGCAGATTAATTTAAAAAAACAAAAACAACAACAATAAAAATAGATGTCTTACCTTTATGTAGATGTCAAGACAAGGTCCAGGAAAGAAAGAGAGGGGGAAAAAAGAGAAAAAAGAGAGATGGTAAATTATTTAAAATATTATACATATTCAATAAATATAATTATAATAAATATAATATAATAATATAATAACATATAAATATAATATAATAAAATATTATACATTTATAACAAATTCTAAAATGACATACAAATATTACACTATATAAAAGAGAGACTACAGCATGTAAAATATTTAAAAATATTCAATTAATAAAAAAAATGTATATATTTATATAATAAATATATATTTTGGTATTTTTTGTATCAATACAGTGCTAGATTACCCTACTTAAATCCAAATCCAAAAGTAGTCCAATTATATTACCTAAAATTAAATTGCTAACTGCAATTTTTATTATGTAATTTAGAATCAGGACTACAATTTGTAAGTAAACCACCCAGCTCTGTACATATATGACAGATTATTATGAATCTAAACAGCATTGTTAGTAATGTTTTTTACTACAGTACAACAGTACAGTACATTTTCATAAAGGTCAGCTGACTGAAATGGCCTTTCTGGATTATGTGACTGTACAGTAGGGAGCCAGTGCAGGTGAAAGTCATCCTGTCTGTGTTTCCCATAATGCCGTGCTAAGAGACAGTGATGAGTAAGAGACCGGCTAACATGCTTCACTCACTCCTTTACTGTCTCTCCACATTCAGTTTTCAAGTCAGGCTGACAACAATACATTCACCACATCATTCTTCACAAAAGCAGACCAACCAGCACAAACTACTATTAGAACACAATAACGCTCGTTTCCATTTCTTTATCCTCAGCAGGAAGTATTTGACGTCTGAGCAGGACCACCCTGCACCCTCCGCTCATCCAGCCCTCAAACCACAGCGCAGGGGTCACGCTGGGCCCTATGGCGGGTCATGGGGCGAGCGTCGGCTCAGTCAGCACGAGAGGGTCACGGCAGGAGCGCGGGGAATAGAGACACGGGTGTGAGAGGCCTCTGCTGCTCTGCTCCTCTGAGAGAGAGCCGGCCGTTACCTCCTCATCACCCATTTATCACTCCTGCCAACAGAGCTGAGCCTGAATTACTCATCCACTATCACACTATCACTGACAGAGAGAGAGAGAGAGAGAGAGAGTGAGAGAGAGAGAGAGAGAGAGAGAGAGAGAGAGAGAGAGAGATCCTGGGTCTTTAAAGGGATAGTTCACACAAAAAGGAAAATTACCCCATGATTTACTCACCCTCAAGCCATCCTAGGTGCATATGATTTCAGTTCTTTCAGTCAAACACAATCAGAGTTATATATATATATATATAAGTGTATTAATGCTTTTTCAAGCTTTATAATGGCAGTGAATGGCTGTTGAGATTTTGAAGCCCAATAAATCCATTCATCATAAAAAGTACTCCACACGGCTCTGGGAGGTTAATAAAGGCCTTCTGAAATATCCATATTTAAAACTTAATAAACCATAATCTCTAGCTTCTACTAATGCGTTCACAAGAGAGTGGCATGAATTAAAAGTACTAAATGAGAATTTGTAAAGAAAAATGTTGGATGGTTTTCGAAAGCCAAGAGGAGCCTAATTTTCCTTTGCTGTAAACAAAACTTGGTTTGCTGGAACACCACTCTCTCGAACACGAGTACAACAGTTAGCGCAATCTAGAGATTATGGTTTCTAAAGTTTTAAATATGGATGCTTCTCATACACAAATGCATCATTCTGCTTTAGAAGGCCTTTATTAACCCCCCAGAGCTGTGTGGAGCACTTTTTATGATGGATGCATGCACTTTTTTTGGGCTTCAAAATCTCAGCCCCCATTCACTGCCATTATAAAGCTTGGAAGAGCCAGGACATTTTTAAATATAACTCAGATTGTGTTTGTCTTAAAGAAGAAAGCCATATACATCTAGGATGGCTTTATATATATATAGCTGCAAGCAGCAATTACGGGGCCAAGCGCTAGGCATGCAAGGCAGCAAGCATCAGAACAACTGAAGCAAAAAATAATAGAGGCCATTATAAGATGAATTTAGTCAAAATGGGTGAAAAATCCTAAAAACAACCACTAGTAATACGATTTAATGGGTTATTACTTTTGACCAATAGGTGGCGCTGTTATCAAATCAATGTGGTGTGTTCAGCGTGGGGTGACAATGACACACACAAATTTTGATGTCAATATATCAGGGTCATTTTGACATCATGACTCAAATTTGTTGCATTTCTATATACAAACGGTTTCGTCTATTGACACAAAATCCACAACTTTGAGTCGATTTTGTTGAAAGTCAGATGAACGGTCGTGGGGGAGTTAAAAAAAAGTAGGTTTTCAACATAAATCAAAATGTCGGACAGGAAGTTTGGCCATCATAATTGGTATGTATGTTGTTGGCGTGAACCAAGGGATATTTTGAGACAAAAAAAAATAAAATATCATTACAAAATCATTAAAATAGGCTAATGCAATCAAAAGTTATCAGCATTTTTTGTAAATTTCATGAAATTTACAAGAAAATTTCACGTTAATGAATGATTTATTGCTCTTGACCAATAGGTAGCACCGAATTGATGTGGCGTGATCAGTTTGAGGTGACAATGGCACATACGAAGTTTGGTGTAAATATGTTAAAGCTTTGCAGAGATACAGCCTCAGATGCAGTTTGGCATCTTTCGTTAAACGAAAACGGTTTCAAATTTCGAAACAAAATCCATAGCTTTTTGCCAGCATGGTCTGAAACTGATCTGAGCCAAATTTGGTGAAAATCGGACCAACGGTGTAGGAGGAGTTCAAAAAAGTGTGTTTTCAACATTAATAACAATGGCGGACAGGAAGTTCACCAATTTTGGCATAATTGGTATCAATGTTCTCGGCATGATCAAAGGAATATATTGAGACTTAGTCAAATGTTATTTGGCCACAAGGTGGCTCTGCCTCCAAACTTGTTGAGTACTGTTAGGGCATGGTGCCGAAGACACATACACAGTTTCGTAATCATACCCCAATGCACTCGTAAAATATTGCATTTTAGGCATGGTCTGAAGACCATTTGTGAACTGAATTTTTGTGAACTATCTAGGACGAGTTTAAAAAAGTAGGTGTTCATTCAAAGAATTTTTCTCTAGACCTAACGGTTCAAAAGATATTAGCATAAAATGAGTAAACATTAGAACAAGTGGTGGCGCTAGAGAGATAATTAGAGGCTAGAGAGTTAATTAGAGGCTAGAGAGTTAATTAGAGACTTCAAACTTGCTATGGTTAATGTTGAGACTGTCCTCTATCAGTGTGCCAAATTACACAATGGCAACGGATACAATAGAGCCCTTCGCACCTTCGGTGCTTGGCCCCTAATAAAAGATTCTAGGTAGTAACTGCTTGTGTGTGGATTAATCATATATTTATATATAGCTTTTCATCATAAAAAATGTGCAGTTCCTACAGAAATCCTACTTTAGGAAACCCTGACATAATGTCATGTTTACACTTCATGTTGTTAATAACAAAGAAGGGGATACCTTTTATTTCTTGTTTAATAAATAAGTTGGGTCTACCAATGATTGAACGTTGACCTCCGTCTTTGTATTGTCTGGTTTGGGTCACACACACAGCAGTTGTACAGTAGGGAAGCTAAAGACAGATGCCAGAGTTGAAGGACACCAGCCCTGGGCAAAGAGACACTTCCGCAAGACACACACACGTACACAAACGCACACATACACACACACAGACGATGCATGGTCCGCCTGTGGGGCAGCAGTTGGCAGGGTGGCACAGAGCCTGCTTCCCTTAGGCACACACCGCAGTGCTATTTACACACACACACACACACACACCCGTTTTTACTCAGTCTCCACCTAAACACTGACCTCATCTGCCAGAAAATCCTCTTCTGAATGAATCAAGGTCATATATTTTTATCCCTGCATCTTTAAATCATCCACCTCAAATACAGAAACAGCAAATACCTAAACATACTCCAAGAAAGAACGTGATCACAGATGCTTCTCGGTACACAAGCTCACTGCAGTCTGAAATTTGTGACCCTGGACCACAAACCAGTCTTAAGTAGCACAGGCATATTTGTAGCAATAGCCACTAACATATTATACGGGTCAAAATTATTGATTTTTATGCCAAAAATCATTAGGATTTTAGGATCAGGTTCCATGAAGATATTTTGTAAATTTCTTACCGTTAATGCATCAAAACTTAATTTTTGATTAGTAATATGCATTGCTAAGGACTTCATTTTGACAGCTTTAAAGGCGATTTTCAGATAGTTGTATCTCGGCCAATTGTGCTATCCTAACAAGCCATTCATCAATGGAAAGCTTATTTATTCAGCTTTCAGATGATGTATAAATTTCTCAATTTCCAAAAATGAACCCATGGCACATTAATGAGTATGAATATTTATTCACAAATTGGATTGATTTGGTTCAAATTCAACACTGTGTCACATCTGTGGATTCATGAGAGAAGAAACAATGTCTGATTTATGGGAAAGAAAGACAGAAAGAAAGAAAGAAAGAAAGACTAAAACATTCGTCGTAATCAAATGTCTTCAATGAATCAGTTAATCTGGTTCAGAAAACCAGTCTTGATTCATTCACGAATCTGACTGATTCGATTCACAAGTCCAGCTGCTTTGCACGTTCATGACTTCATCATGACATCTGGTATTTTTAATGAATCTGGTGATTTGGCTCAAAAAACAAGTCTGGGTTCATGAATCACACAGATTTGGATCTTAAGTTCAACTCTTTGGCATATTCATGAGTCCAATTTGTGAATAATGTATTCTTATAATCAGATGTTTTCAATGAATTAGTTGATCCAGTTAACAAAACCAGTCACAATTGGATTGATCTGGTTTAAATCTAACACTTCATGAGAGAAGAAACAATGTTTGATTTATGAAAAAAAAAGAAAAAAGTCATGATTCAGTTCAGTTCTTTATTTCAACTCTTTGGCACATTCACGAGCTCAAATGTCCAATTTGTAAAATGAAACATTCTTCATAATCAAAAGTTTTCAATGAATCAGTTAATCTGATTCACAAAATCAGTCTTAATGATTCATTCATGAATCTGACTGATTCGCAAATCCAACACTTTGTCACATTTGTAGCTTCACGAGAGAAGCAATGTCTGATTTATGGAAAAAAAGAAGAAAGTTTCTTTTAAGTCTTTTTTTCTTCTTCTTTTCTTTTTTGAAACTGACTTTAAAAAACAGTCTTCATTCAGTTCAGTTCTTAATTTCAACTCTTTGGCACATTCACAAGTTCAAATGTCCAATTTGTAAATGAAACTTTCTTTATAACCAAATGTTTTCAATGAATCAGTTAATCTGATTCACAAAACCAATCTTGATTCATTCACAAATGTGATTCGATTTACAAGTCCACCTGTTTTGCACGTTCATGACTTCATCATGACATCTGGTATATTTAATGAATCTGGTGATCTGACTCAAAAAACGACTCTGGGATCATGAATCATACTGGTTTGGATCTTAAATTCAGCTCTCTGGCAGATTCATGAGTCCAATTTGTGAATAATGTATTCTTTCAATCAGATCTTTTCAATGAATCAGTTGATCCAGTTACCAAAACCAGTCACAATTGGATTGATCTGGTTTAAATCTAACACTTCATGAGAGAAGAAACAATGTTTGATTTATGAAAAAAAAAGAAAAAAGTCATGATTCAGTTCAGTTCTTTATTTCAACTCTTTGGCACATTCACAAGCTCAAATGTCCAATTTGTAAAATGAAACATTCTTCATAATCAAAAGTTTTCAATGAATCAGTTAATCTGATTCACAAAATCAGTCTTAATGATTTATTCATGAATCGCAAATCCAACTCTTTTGCATATTCGCGACTTGATCATGACATCTGGAAATTTTATTGAATCTGGTGATCTGGCTCAAAAATCTAGTCTGGATTCATGAATCATACTGGTTTGGATGGCAAGTTTAACTCTTTGGCACATTCACAGTCTAATCACTTTCAATCAGATGTTTTCACTGAAACAGTTTAATCTAGTTATTCACGTTTATTCACAATTTGGATTGATTTGGTTCAAAACCAACTCTTTAGCACATTTGTGGCTTCATGAGAGAAGAAACAGTGTCTGATTTGTGAAAATATGTCTTTTGGGCCTTTTTTTGTGAAACTGGCTTAAAAAAATAAAGAATCAGTTTCAGATTCAGTTCATTTCAATTCAGTTCTTAAGTTCAACTCTTTGGCACATTTACAAGTTCACATTTTATCGAATGTTTTCAATGAATCAGTCGATTTGCTTAAAAAAATGACTGATTCATTCACAAATCAGACTGATTTGATTTTCAAGTCTAGCTCTTTTGTACATTCATGAGAGAATAAACATACAATTTGGTGATGAATTATTATTTTAAGTTTTCTTTTAAAGAGTCAGTTGATCTGGTTCACAAAACCAATCTGAGAGATTCAATGACTCAAACGGGTTTGAAAAACTTTTTTTTTTTTGAGTAAATAATCATTTTATTTTTTTGTGAGCACAATCCTTAACAAAAGGAGTCTCCTAACCAACTCTCCTAGTAAAATATTTACAACAATCATATAAGTCCAAATTGTACGCTTTAAAAATGTACATTAAAGAGCTATTTTCTTCCAGCGTATGTGTCTGCGGGGACTTTAATACAGGATATGAGACACAAGAAGTATTTCTAAAGAGAGAACGCTGCACAAATCTACACGCTGCATTCAGACGCTGCTGTAAAGAGAGAGCAGCGAGAGAAGGAGAGTTTGAAAGAGAGAGCGAGAGTGAGACAACGAGGTAATAACAAATGTCCCATTGTGTGCGGCTGTGCTGTGATTTATGTAAGGTGTGGCTGGATGAGGGAGATAATGCCAAGCGAAATGCTTCATTTCATAAATCTATTCCAAAGGCCTCTGTTCCCCCTCTCTCTCTCTCTACACACACACACACACACACACACACACACACCCACCCACCCCCACTCCTCCGTCTCACCTGCTATTGACATCCAAACAAGTGCTCTCTGTTCACTGCTAAGTAATGATGCAGTATCACAGGAACTAGGGCTCGAGTCGGGCTCTCTGGGGCCCACACACAAACACACACACATATACATAAACAAGGAGGGGAAAGTGAGAAGGGAACTTGTATAAGCAAAAAGCCGCCACATAATCAACAAACACTCAATTACCCAGTGTCCTTTGCTCCCTCTGATATTAATAACACATGCTCTTGGTCTACGCGCACCGCCATAGGCTATTAAACGCGTCGGTGCAAAAGAGAAACAGAACAAACAGGGAAAAATCACAACATGAGAGATGTGGAAATAATTCCAATCTCCATTCCAAGGCTAAATGCAGGTGATCCCGGACGCTGGGCAGGTGGGAAATTAGTTTGCTCCACTGAGACTTCAGGTAATGGAGGCGAATGAGATTCCCACACACACCCCAGCCAACATGAAATAATAATGTCTAGGAAATATAACAGGCTACATTTCCATTTGCTCTGTTTGGAAGTGATGCATCTCCTTTGAGCGGGTCCACCGCACGAGAACTGTGTTTGGGGGTGATGGGTTTTTCTGATGTACAACTGAAGATCAAGGAGAAATTATACAGGAATGAATCTGGATGGAAAACCAACAGTAAAAAAAAATAGTTGTTGTTGTTGGTGCTTTAATCCTATTTTCAAAAGCTTGCGATCAGGGGTTTTATCTTCCTTTTTTCTCTAAATACATGTTGTCATATTTTGTCTCTGAAATCTATTTGTTTTCTTCACACATGGTGTCATCTGGTTTTTGTGCATGCCAGAAGTAAATCAAGGACTTAACATGATGGACAGCACAGTAAGAAATATTTATAAGCGCAGGAAGTGTCCGTTTAAACACCTGCTCCAATGACCCACAGGAGTCCCTGAAGACAGAGACATTTCTCTGGTGAATATTTGGAAATAAATATTGAAAGCATGGAAGCAAAGCAAGAAAACAAAGGCAAAGAAAAACAACAAAACAAAACAAAGTAAAGCAAAACAAAAATAGCAAAGAATAAAAATAAAAGTGAAATAAAAGGCAAAGCAAGGAAAGTAAAGCGAAAAAAACTATGAAGCAATACCAAAAACAAAACAAAACAAAAAAGTGAAAAAGCAAAAAAAAAAACAAAAACAGAAAGCATCAAAGCAAAGCAATACCAGAAAAAGTCATGTAAAGCAAAACAAAAAAGCAAAGCAAAACAACAACAACAAAAAACCCTAAAATTAAACAAAACAAAATCAAGCAAAGTGAAGTGATGTGAAGCAAAACAAAATAGCAAAGAACAAAAAAAATCTAAAAGCAAAACAAGCAAAGCAAAACAAACAAAAATAAAACAAAAAAACAGCAAAGCTAAACAATAACAAAAACAAAACAAAGTGATGTAAAGCAAAACAAAACCAAACCCAAGTAAAACAAAAAAGTGAAAAAGCGAAACAAACAATAAACAAAACAAAAAGCATCAAAGCAAAGTAATACCTGAACAGTCATGTGAAGCAAAACAAAAGACTAAAATCAAAAAGCAAAAAAAAATCAAGCAAAGTGAAGTGATGCAAAGCTAAACAACAGAACAAAACAAACAAACAAACAAAAAACAAAGCAAAATAAAAATAGCAAATAACAAAGTAAAACAAAAAGTAAAACAAACAAAAAATAGCAAAGGTAAGCAATACCAAAAACAAAACAAAACAGTGATGTGATTCAAAGCAAAACAAAAATAACAAAGCAAATCCAAAAAAGTGAAAAAGCAAAACAAACAATAAACAAAACAAAAAGCAGCAAAGCTAAGCAATACCAGAGAAAAGTGATGTGAAACACAGTTCTGAAAAACAGAACAAAACGAAAAGTAAAACAAAACAAAACACAAAAAACAGCAAAGCTAAGCAAAAACAAAACTAAGTGATGTGAAACAAAACAAAAACAACAAAGCAAACCAAAAGGAAACAAACCAAAAAGCATCAAAATTACGCAAAGCAAAATAAAGCAAAACAAAAACAACAAATTAAAGTTAAACAAAACAAAATCAGTGATGCAACACAAAACAACAACAAAAAAAAGAGCAAAGAACAAATAGAAAAGTGAAAAAGCAAAACAAGCAAAGCAAAACAAAAAAAAAAATGCAAAACAAAAAAGTAAAGTGGAATTAGCAAAAACAACAAACAAAACAAAAACATCAAAGCTAAGCAATAACAGAAAAAAGTGAAGCAAAACAAAAAAGCAAAGCAAAGCAACAAAGAAATAGTTAAACAAAACAACTAACCAAAACAAAAAGGAAAAGCAAATCAAAACAAGTCAACCAAACAAAACAAAAATAAAGCAAAGCAAAAAGCAGCAAAGCTAACCAAACAAAAAGAAAATATAGCAAAGCTAAGCAATACTAAAAAGCAAAACCAAACAACAAAGCACAGAAATAAAGCAATGCAAAAAGCTAAGCAAAATACAACAGCAAAGCAAAACAAAACAAACAAAAGCAAAACATGTGCGCTATCCGGTAAAAAGCAACTAATTCATACTTCTGATGATAGTAACTTTACTGTGCTTTATTATTATCTACATGGTATATTATGTTATTGTAAACAACAACAGTCCTTTCACAAAGAGCACGTTTTTGCATTTAAAAACATAAGACATAGTGGTGAATAATAAAAAAAAAAAAAAGTCAATGTCTAGAGAAGTTGAACTAATTTTAACTTGAGCTTTGTCTTTTTAGAATGCTGCAAAAGACATGATCACAATGGTCAAACATGTCTGTCTGCCTCCTGTTTACTTAGAAAAACAATGGAGCAGCAGCGCAGTGGAGTGATAAAGCATGTTGTTTTTGAACGGCCCCAAAGAAAATCCCTGCACCAGCACTGAGTTCTCCTCGTGAAGTGTCCAGACGGCTGGATCTGTCTCTCTCAGATCTGTCTCAGTGGAGGTGAGCCAGACGCCGTGTCTACAGCAGGGCACAGGAGCGCAGTGGAGACACCTCGCTCTTACTGTCTTTGTCTGAGTGGCGACAGGGTTCGGCCAGAGCCCAGTCACCTGGGATGAGACCAGCCCTGTCCTGAATAGAGCGCTTTCTCGGTTTTCGTCTTTCTTTCACAACAAAACCTCTAGACTGTGTACGAACCTGGAGTGTTACATCATAATACACTGCAAAATGGTTTATTTTTCTAAGTTGTAAATAAAATAAATATTACTGTAGTACATTTTATTTAAAAAAACAAATGCTGTTTCAGCCTTTCTGCTTTAAAATGTCATGTTCTATATGTTGGTCTCATCTTAATCACAGAAAAATAGTTGTTTTTGTTCATGAAATTAATACTAATTAAAAGAGCTGCATATTTTTAAACATGATTCATTCATGCCTACTATTTTGTCTCACATTAAGTGCAATGTTTCCACGCAGTCTTGATCTGCAGTGAGTCAGGGCCGGTGAGGTTTCACCTGAGTTTTTCCCGCTGTACCGTACAGAGCTGAGCAGGCACATGAGTGGATAGTCCACATCTAATTACCGTGGCTTAATTAGTATCGGGGCTAAACCTCCACGGGGCACCTGCAATCTTAATTCATATGCTGACAGGGAGGAACAAGTGTTAATGTGCTGTATTTATGTTAATACTCCCAAAGTGTATGTGTGTGTGAGGGTGTGTGTGTGCTGGTGTGTGAAGTTATTTTGCCGAACCTGAAACGCCTTCCCTCACAATTAAAGCTAATAAAAGACATTAAAGTGTATATCTATGAGCGTATTTGACAAATTTATAGATTGAGAAATGAAACAGAACAAAGTGTAACCAAAATTAAAGAGTTAAACAACAAAAAAAGAAAATGTAGTCATATATTGTTCCAAACCCATAAGACAATTGTTCATCTTCGAAACACAAATGAACACATTTTATAAGAAACTTGAGAGATTTCTCTCCCTCCACTGAAAGTCCTTTCCATCAAAACTTTCAAGCTTCAAAAAGCTCATAATAACATTGTAAAAGTAATCCATATGAATAAAGTTGTTTAGAGGTCAATCACACAATGATTTTTCATTGTTGTATTAACATAAACACATGCTAGATGGACAAGTTTGAGCATAGGATATGATCACTGTGCCTCTATATGTAAAAAAAAATAAACTAGAACATCAAAACAAAGCAAAGCAAATCCAAACAAACAAAAAAGGTAAACAAAAAAGGCAAAAAACTAAAAAAAAATAAAACAGCAAAACAAAACAAAAAAAGTCAAAACCGTACCAAAAAGTTAAACAAAAGTCAAAACCAAACAAGCAAACAAAAAAAGTTAAACAAAACAAACAAAAAGCAACACAAAACAAAAAGCAAAACAAAAACAGCAAAGCAAAACCAAAATAGCAAAGCAAAACAAAAGGCAAATAACAAAACAAGCAAAATAGGGCAAAATAAAACAATAAAGCAAAGCAAAAACAAACAAACAAAAAATGTCAAAACCAAACAAGAAAAGCAAAATCAACAACCAAAAGAAAATGTGAAACAAAACAAAACAGCAACACAAAACCAGAAAAAGCAAAACAAAACAACAAAATGCAAAGCAAAACAAAAATAGCAAAGCAAAGCCAAACAAAAAAACAAAACCAGCAAAGTGGGGCAAAATAAAACAATAAAGCCAAGCAAAACAAAACAAAAAAGAAAAGCTAAACAAAACTAAACAAAAAGCAAAGCAAAACAGAAACAGCAAAGCAAAGCAAAACAAAAATCAAAGAACAAAAGAAAACATGAAGCAAAACAAAACAGCAAAGCAAATCAAAACCAAGAAAGCAAAACAAAACTAAACAAAATCAAAACAAAAGCAAAACAAAAATAGCAAAGCAATGTGAAGCAAAGCAAAGCAAAGCAAAAAGCATAGAACAAAACAAAGCAACGTGGGGCAAAATAAAACAGTAAAGTAAAGCAAAGCAAAACAAAACCAAAACAAACAAAAGTCAAAACCAAACAAGAAAAACTAAACAAAACAAAACAAACAAAACTAAACAAAAAGAAAAGCAAAACAAAAACAGCAAAGCCAAACAAAATCAAAGAACAAAAGAAAATGTAGAGCAAAACAGCAAAGCAAAACCAAAAAGCTAAAGCAAAGCAAAAAAAACAAAACTAAACAAAATGTGAAACAAAAGCAAAGAACAAAAAGCAACGGGGCAAAATAAAACAATAAAGCAAAGCAAAACCAAAACAAAGTCAAAACCAAACAAGAAAAGCTAAACAAAACAAAATAAACAAAACTAAACAAAGAGAAAAGAAAAGCAAAACAAAAAATAGCAAAGCCAAAGAAAATCAAAAACAAAAGAAAATGTGAAGCAAAACAGCAAAGCAACCCCCAAAAAGCTAAAGCAAAACAAAACAAAACAACAAAACTAAACAAAATGCAAAACAAAAAGCAAAGAACAAAACAAAGCAACATGGGGCAAAATAAAACAATAAAGCAAAGCAAAACCAAAAAAAAAACAAAAAAACAAACAAGAAAAGCTAAACAAAACAAAATAAACAAAACTAAACAAAGATAAAAGAAATGCACAACAAAAACAGCAAAGCCAAAGAAAATCAAAAAACAAAAGAAAATGTGAAGCAAAACAGCAAAGCAAACCCAAAAAGCTAAAGCAAAACAAAAGAACAAAACTAAACAAAATGCAAAACAATAAGCAAAAAAACAAAACAAAGCAACGCGAAGCAAAACACAACAAAAACAAGTGGCAAAACAAAAAGCAAATCAAACCAGCAAAACAAATCACACCTTTTTTCATTCCACTGCATTTTTGTTTTAGACATGTTTGAACGTTGCCCATGATCACTTTTTATGATGAACAGATTATGCACAAGAACCACTGAGGTTTGTTCTCATCAAGCAAGTATGTTTAAACCTCTATGCATGAGTGTTCATCAACGTTTATGTTTGAGTAAAAGTCTAAATTAAATCTTTTCATCATATCAAAGCAATCACTTTTACATCTTCTTGAATTTCTTTGTGAAATGGACTTTAAATGGAGAAACAGAAATCTTTAAATCTATCTTCATTTGTGTTTAGAAGATGAACAAAAGTCTTATGGGTTTGGAACGACCCAGTAATCGATGACACAATTTTCATTTTGGGTGAACCGTTCCTTTTAATAATGATTTTTTTTTTATTATATTACCCCAAAAAATAAGTAAAGTGTCACTATAATCAGTTGTGAAACTAGCTATGTGCAATACCAAAAGGCCAACATCAAATCCTATTGCAACCACAATAGACCTTCAAAAAAAGTGTATGCCTGTTATTTGAAAAAGAAGTTCATGTGGCTTTTCACAACTGTTGTTTTTACAAAATTACCCTTGCACCAATATATTCTACTGGTGAAGATTTTTTTTTTTCTCAGTTTGCCCTCTTGTTCAGGAAAATTAATGTCTATGTGCAGAATATAATCCATCACGCACTGAAAGCAGAGGTCACTCAGGAAATGATAGCAGGTAAGATTAGGTCTCTACCACAGAGACATTCACACACACACACACACCGTACACAAACACATGTGTATGAACACACCACAATCCAGGAACTTCCTCACACTCCTTGCCTTGACTTTGCCAAGTGCACAGAGGACAAAACTCTCAAGGTTTCCATGAAGGAGATTTTCACGGACAAAGTCAAATCCCAAACTTTCTCTAAAAACTGTGGCAGTACCATGGTATTTTGATATATACCATTGTACTGAATGATTATCACAACAGTACGTACATGGTCCTCCAACAGCTTTATTGCCAATTTCACCTCATAGTGTTAAAAACATACCAACGAGACCTGCTCTGACATACGGTGAAGTTATTACGATGAAATTTCCGTAATGTAGATCTGTGCCGCTCACGGGTCTATAGGGAATCAGTAAAGCTATTCAAGGGCAAAGTATTTACACACACGCACACACAGTGGGCTGGTCAATACTGAATCAAAGCGTACTGGGCCACCTCTGCATAGAGATCACACATTAATCCCATGCATTAATTATTGACACTAAATTTAATTTGAAAAGCAAACGTATACCAATCCACCGGTCAAATTTTAATAATGCAAACAGGCAATGCAGGGCGTAATCACATTGCTATTGATTAATATACAACAACTAAGGGTAGTCAGGCATACATGATAACCCATAAACATATCAGAGACTACATCACTGAACGCACTGGATTATGGGTAAGACACATGTATGATCCTCTAAATCGTCTATTCTTAGAGACACTGTGCTATGGAGAGCATAGCTACAAACAAAATGTTACTGAATGTTGCCAATGGTTAGGGTTAAGATTAGGATTTGTCTTAGGGTAACAAACAAAATGTTACTTCCAAAATGTTATTGAATATTACAGATGGTTAGGGTTGAGATTAGGGTTTGTTTTAGGGTTATAAACAAAATGTTACTGAATGTTACCAATGGTTAGGGTTAAGATTAGGATTTGTTTTAGGGTTACAAACAAAATGTTACTGAATGTTACCAATGGTTAGGCTGAGGATTAGGGTTTGTGTTAGGTTATAAACAAAATGTTACTGAATTACTTCTAATGGTTAGGGTTGAGATTATCTTAGGGTAACAAACAAAATGTTACTGAATGTTGCCAATGGTTAGTTAAGATTAGATTTGTTTTAGGGTTACAAACAAAATGTTACTGAAAAATGTTACCGAATGTTACCAATGCTTAGGTTGAGATTAGGGTTTGTCTTAGGTTACAAACAAAATGTTACCGAATGCTACCAATGGTTAGGGTTGAGATTAGGGTTTTGTGTTAGGGTTACAAACAAAATGTTACTGAATGTTGCCAATGGTTAGGGTTAAGATTAGGATTTGTCTTAGGGTAACAAACAAAATGTTACTTCCAAAATGTTATTGAATATTACAGATGGTTAGGGTTGAGATTAGGGTTTGTTTTAGGGTTATAAACAAAATGTTACTGAATGTTACCAATGGTTAGGGTTAAGATTAGGATTTGTTTTAGGGTTACAAACAAAATGTTACTGACAAAATAGTACTGAATGCTACCGATGGTTAGGGTTTAGATTAGGGTTTGTCTCAGGGTTACAAACAAAATGTTACATACAAAATGTCACTGAATTTTACCAATGGTTAGAGTTAAGATTAGGGTTTGTCTTAGGGTTACAAACAAAATGTTACTTCCAAAATGTTACTGAATGTTACCGATGGTAAGGGGTAAGATTAGGGTTTATTTTAGGGTTACTAACAAAATGTTACTGATGTTTAAAATGTTACTGTAAATTAACCGAACAAACACAATGTTAGTAGTGATTATGTGAAGAAACAAAACAAAATACTACTATATTTTTTTGTTCTACTGTTTATTTACATGATTATTAGTAACGGTGTCTTGATTTGTTTGTAACACTGTGACCATTTAATAATTTCTTGTCGGTAACTGTCAGTAATGTTTATTGTTTGTTTACATAGTTTATAACAATTTAATTTATAATTAAATCTACATTTATGATTTTAAAAAATAAACAAAACACAATGTTACAGAAGATTATGCAAACAGTTACTAAATGTTACTGACAATTATGTATTTGCGTAACCACATTTCCTGTTTAGTAACATTTATTCTGTTGTTCATTTAATCATTTACATCAGTTGTTCAACAGAGACAAAGGAAAGTAAAACAAAAAGTTACTGACAATTACGTAATCAAACAATAGAACAAAATGCTACTGGCAATTACATAGGGTGAACAGCAGAACAAACAAAATGTTACCAATGATTATGTAAACAAAACAAACAGAAGAACAAACTGTGATGACAGCGCTGAAAATGAAGCTACTGTATGTCCTATACACAGTCTCCTAAAAATAACTCTATTTATCTAATGTGGGACAGAGGTATGGGCCTGTAAAGAACGCCCTTCAATGAAAAGAGACAGAGATGGAGAGAGTGTGAAAAAGAGCAAGATGGCTGGAGATCATCTTTAACACTTAACAATGACCGGAGCAGAGGCAGTTTACCTTCTGCCACCGGCTGTTATGAATAGAGGCCATCAGTCTGTCGCTCAAGAAGGAGCGAGAGAGGGAGACATCTCAGCCCGTTGATTTATGAAAATAATGAAATATGTATGGCTGACAGCTTGAAGGATCACCGTTGAGGTTTTATTCTAATGCACTCGTCCTCTTTGCAAATCACCCATCACCCATGTCAAGTCAAGCTGTTTTTCCACGGCCACGCTGAAAGCCGCCTATAAAAAGGATGGACCACTGGTGGTGGCCATTTTTTAAAAGCCTGATATTGATGTCCGTGTAGGTCGAGATTTTGAAACACGAAGGAGGCAACAACTAAATGTACTGATCTCTGACTCAACAAAAGCTCTAGTGTGATAGCACTCATATAAACTAAAACAACCATCATCCATCTATGTTAATCTTGAATCGTGTTTGACGTGCGCTTCTTGAGCGATAAAAGACATATCCAGTTCTCATCAGTGCCGATAGCCTCATGGTTAGTGTGCTGACATACAGCACAACTGTGCTTGCGGTGACCCGAGTTCGATTCCCGTCTTGAGGTCCTTTGCCTCTCTCCAAGTCAAGTCACCTTTACCTATATAGAGCGTCATACACTACAGGTTGTGCCAAAGCAGCTATACAGTATTAAACAGGAAAACAGTTTGTCAATAATGCAAGTGGACAATAGTAAACACTAAATTTTTCAGTTAAAGTCAGTTCGTCATTGACTAAGTGATGTCGTCGTCCATCAAGTTCAGTTCAAATATTATCTTTGCAATCAAGTCGACAAAATCAAGTGCCTGAAACTAAGCAAGTCAAAGTTGATGGTGGCAACGAACCAAAACTCCATTGGTGACAGACCGGAGAAAAACCTTAGGAAAAACCAGACTCAGTCAGAGGCCAGTTTTCTACCCAGATGAAACCACCCAATGCTTTCCTGTCAGATTCGGTTCTTGACCACTGAAAGCGCTTCGAGCTACGCAAGCTTGATTTCATGCATTGTTGCCTTCCAAAATGGGCAAAAAAAACTCTCAAACCAGCCTAAGGTCGTTTGCTTTGATGATTTTAGAGGGGCTTTGGGCATTTGTCAGTCAGTCAGTCAGTCAGTGACTTTAAATATGAAGCTGAACGAAACAAACTGTGATTGGTTGCTCTACGTATCAGTCAAGTGGCTTCTTGGCCAGTCCTCGGTCAAGCTGTGAAGGAGTCCAAACCTATTCCTGTCAGTCTGAAGATCAGGCTACACCAGACTAGGTTTGGCTGTGCTTTTTGGGTCATAAAAGACAGATCTGGTTCTTGACCCCCCCAAAGCGCTTGTAGCTACGTAAGCTTGATTTCATGCATTGTTGCCTTCCAAAATGGGCAAAAAAAAACGTCTCAAACCAGCCTAAGGTGGTTTACTTTGATGGATTTGGAGGGGCTTTGGGTATTTGTCAGTCAGTCAGGCTAGTTGGGAAACTAGACAAACCAGCTAAAACCAGTAAACCACTTTAAACTGTCTAGGTCTAAAAAATGGGAAATACTTCGGGAGTTTTGAAGTCATCATCTGGTTGGTTAAAATCTACAGGATTTCCGGGAGATGTGTGTGTCACGTTTTTTAATTGTCCACCTGGAAACAAAGCCGTCATGATGCCAAGTGGAAGAAGAAAACCATTGAGTTTACAATTATGACAATGAGAGCTTATCAGGATCTGGATTTTCAAAAGTATTTGAAGTTCATGGCATACACTTTTGACTTTTAGCAATTGACTTTACATTTTCACATGCCTAAATATGAAGCTGAACAAAACAAACTGTCATTAGTTGCTCTACATGGTGGTCAGATGGCCTCTTGTTCAGTCCTTGGTCAGTGGAGTTCAAACCTTCTCCAGTCAGTCTGAAGGTCAGACTACACCAGACTAGGCTTGGTTGTGCTTCTTGGGTGATAAAAGATCCGGTTCTTGACCACCGAAAGTGCTTCTAGCTATGCAAGCTTGATTTCATGCATTGTTGCCTTCCATAATGGACAAAAAACTCTCAAACCAGCCTAAGGTGGTTTGCATGATGGTTTTAGAGGGGCTTTGGGCATTTGACAGTCGGTCAAGGCTAGCTGGGAAACTAGATAAACCAGCTAAGACCAGTAAACCACTTCAGAATGGCTAGGTCTAAAACATGGGAAACACTTCAGGAGTTTTGAAGTCATTTTCTGGTTGGCTGAATTCTACAGGATTTCTGAGATACGTGTGTATACGGTAGGTATATCTGGAAACAAAGCCGTTGTGACGCCAAGACCCTTTGTGGAAGAAGAAAACCATTGAGTTTACAAATATAACCATGAGTACTTATCAGGATCAGGATTTTCAAAAGTATTTGAAGTTCATGGCATACACTCTTACTCAACTTTACATTTTCAAGCCCCTAAATATAAAGCTGAACAAAACTTGGTCAGTTAAAGTTGTGATGGAGTCCAAACCTTCTGCCGTCAGTCTGCAGGTCAGGCTACACCAGACTAGGTTTGGCGGTGCTTCTTGGATGATAAAAGATCCAGGCTTTGGGCATTTTTCAGTCAGTCAAGGCTAGCTGGGAAACTAGATAAACCAACCAACCAAGACCAGTAAACCACTTTAGACTGGCTAGGTCTAAAAAAAATGGAAAACTAGGTTTGGCTGGTTTACCATAGAAACAAGGAAGAACAGAATCAGGACACATTGCAAGTTGGACTCTAATGGCCCCATCCAAACTCTCAAAATGACCTACTATATAGTAGGCGAAAAATAGTATGTGAAAGAATAGTATGTCCGAAACTACAATATTCATAAAAAAACTATGCAAAAAGTTCCTGCATGACCTACTATTTCTGGCGAGATTCTGCACATTTCAATATCCCATGAGGCAACAGGAGAGAAGAATTGCAGCAAAGTGACACAACTAATATTGGTAGATGACAACACAGGAAACGCCTTTTTCCAGATTACATTTATACTACACTGTGTGCATAATTATTAGGCACGTTGATATTCTGGTCATATTGTTTTACCAAGCACATTTGACCAATTCCAAACCACATCAATCTTAATAACTACTATTAATTTTGTATTTAATCATTTATACATGATATATATTTGTCCATGAAGGCTGGAAGTGAAAAACTCCTTGTATTCAGGTGTGCATAATTATTAGGCATGTTTTCTTTTACGTATAAATAAGCCAAAAAAGAGATTTAACCCAGACTGAAAAGTCAAAAATGATTAAATGACCAAGAGAAGGATGCAAAACTAATGCAATACTAGAATTTGCAAAGTTAAGGCATGACCATTGGACAGAGAAATGCTCGTTGGGTCAGCACGGTGAGAAAAAAAAACGGTGGAGAAGAAAAGACACGTTAACTGCAAAAGAATTAAGAATTAAAGTAAAGAATTAGCTGTGAAACCATCAGGAACCATTTAGTCTCCAGCGCCACCATTTTTCAGAGCTGCAACCTACCTGGAGTCTTCAGAAGTTCAATGTGTCAGGTTGTCAGAGACTTTGCTTGAGAAAAAAACCTAAAAAATGACCCTCACTTAATAAGAATAACATTCTGAAGTGTTAAGAAATACATGAAGACAGTTTTTTTTTATAGGCTTTATAGACAGATAAGTTGAGAGTGACTCTTGAAGGACCAGCACCACATCCTCTTGTACTTCTGATTCAAGAATTTGGCTTCCAGAATCTAGCAGTACATTTTGGGAGTTCATGTTTAGTCTATCTCCTATCCTGAAAAGTCTGACTTGCAGAGATGGACCAAAATGAACTCCCAAAACTTACTGCCAGATTTTGGAAGATAAATTCTTGAAAGAGTGGTATAAGAGGATTTGATGCTGGTCCTTCAAAAGTCACTCTCAACTTATCTGTCTATAAAGCCTATAGAAAACAGTCTTCATGTATTTTACAACACTTCAGCATGTTATTCTCTTTAAATGAGGGTCATTTTTTAGGATTTTTCACCCAAGAAAAGTCTCTGAGAACCTGACACATTGAACTTCTGAAGACTCCAGGTAGGTTGCAGCTCTGGAAAATGGTGGCGCTGGAGACTAAATGGTTCCTGATGGTTTCACAGCTAATTCTTTACTTTAATTCTTAATTCTTTTGCAGTTAATGTGTCTTTTCTTCTCCACTGTTTTTTTTCTCACCGCGCTGACCCAACGAGCATTTCTCTGTCCAGTGGTCATGCCTTAACTTTGCAAATTCTAGTATTGCATTAGTATTGCATCCTTCTCATGGGCATTTAATAATTTTTGACTTTTCAGTCTGGGTTAAATCTCTTTTTTGGCTTTTTTATATGTAAAAGAAAACATGCCTAATAATTACGCACACCTGAATATAAGGAGTTTTTCACTTCCAGCCTTCATGGACAAATATATATCACGTATAAATGATTAAATACAAAATTAATAGTAGTTATTAAGATTGATGTGGTTTGGAATTGGTAAAATGTGCTTGGGAAAAAAAATATGACCAGAATATTAGCGTGCCTAATAATTATGCACACAGTGTACATACAACATATTTTTTAACAAATAAAGTAATTATTCCAAAAAAGTAGCTACATTTTTGGACACAGCCAATGTGTTTGAGAAATTTAGCATCTTTTAGCTTCTCAAGATGGTAATTGATGGACTTGGGTGGTGTGGATTACTTTTTGGATTATTACAATGTTTTTTTATCAGTTGTTTGGACTCTCATTCTAACGGCACCCACTCACTGCAGAGGATCCATCGGTGAGCAAGTGATGGAATGTTACATTTCTCCAAATCTGATGAGTAACAAATTCATCAACATCTTGGATGGTTAAACCTGAGGTTAAGCACGTTTTCTGCAGATTTTCATTTATTTATCATTTATTTATTTATTTTTTTTTAACTGCTATGCTTTGACAAAGAATAGGCTAATTTACATGAGTGCCCAAGTAAACAATGGGAGCTTGCTTCATAATAAAGAGATAGACAGCATAAAAAAAGCATGACAACAAAAGATATCATTTCATATCAGGTTCAAATTCACAAAGCAACAATTCGACCGGTTACATAAACGATATTTACTTAGCATGGCGTGAGGCCACTGCCTCTGTATCGTTCACGTTAGCAAACAAGCAGTGAAACCACCGGCTTCCCATTCTTTTAATGAAGCGCTCAACATCACCACAGCTGTCTCTCTAATGCACGACATTAGCTAAAGGATCTCTTTAACAAATCAGATTAGGAAAACCTCATATTAAAAGCCTTTCACATAACAAAGCGCCTAAACCCGTATGAAAGCCGCAATATCGCTGCGTGCGGCGGCCCACCTCGCTAGCCGTTAGAGCAAAGTGCTGGCACTGTAATCTAATAGATATCGTATTGCTCGCAGCAGTCCGTTGCGCGGGGAGTGGCGCTCTTTTCAATGGACCCTAAATGGGGGATGAATAGAGTCAGGCATCCTGAAGGACGCCTAAACTTAATTTGAGTGAGTTAAAAGGTTGGAAATGGTATTGAGCTGCTCCGCAGAGGCCAGGGGCGTTAGCGGGGCCGTTTAGCCGGCGTTTCAATGGCTTCTTGTCCTGTTAAAGTCCTCCTCAGACCCAGCTCATTTCTTTTAAAAGCCAGAGCAGCACCTTTAAGGATTATTAAAACAGTGCGGGAGAGCAGGAGGTTAGCGAGTGGAACCGGCGCGCGCCGAGCCTCCGAGCGGACCCGTCGCTTTCAGCGTGGCAATGCGGGGATGGACAATCTCTCCAACAGATAATGGTAATGATGATGGGTGCGATACCTTTGAATCAATACGCCTCTTAAACTGGATCCATTGTTTTGAGATATATTACATCCTCCTGTCAGCTTCTGTAAGGCCCTTCTGAGGGATAATGTACACGGAGATCCCATAGGCCCGAGCGGCAGCATTGTGCTGCGCGTCTCGTTAAATGGTGTAATAACGAGCTGGGCCGAGGGACGCTGGGACTCTCTATGAGAACCGTGATCTTAAGTGGATGATTCAAGCTGAGACACTTCAGCCACAGTCGATAGTGTTCCGACTGCATGTGGCCCACTTTACGACCACAAGGCCTTTCATACGAGGAAATGTACACCAGCAAACACCGGCAGCAGCGCTGGGCTGACAGAAACGTGCAGCGGCAGTCAGAAAGAGGTTTAGGAAACCATAACAAGCGTTCTGAATGAAAATGAAATGCACCACACAATAAAAATGGACAGAATTTAGAGTCAGAACTACTATTGTTATTACTGAATGATCGAAAAAATGTATATAATCTCATGGTTATTTATTATCAGAGCTGGGTAGTAACTGATTACATGTAATCTGGATTACATAATCAGATTCCAGAAATGAAGTACTTGAAATTAGATTAAATCACATTTTAAAATCAGACTACAGTTACTTTTTTACAGATTACATGATTACATATTATTTACACAATATCACTTAATTTTTCATAATTTATTGATTCTCCATAATTCCTCTTTATCATCATTTACATCATTTTCTAAATAGACTACTGCTTAAAAACTTTAACCTTATAAAAGAAATCTTAAAGTTTTGTAGACATTCACACAAAGATCAGTCATTATTCAGGTGGTAACACAGCATTTGATCACTGATTAAAAAAAAAAAATAATTTTTCATTTCAGGTTTAAAAAAATGTTTCAACATTGCATCAACTACTGTTGAACACATTGATTTGTATTTGAATTATCACTCTGTAGGTTATTTAATCATGTATTTCTATGTCTTTGGAAGGCTTTTGTCTTTCAAATATAAAAATGGACAAATTCACACATTCATTGGTTTTCCGACATTGGTTATGATCACATCACATGCAAATAATTCATTTTTTCAGTATTTTTTATTTTTATTTTTATTGATTTAGAAATTATTTATTTTATTTTTTTTTTTTAATATAATTTAAGTCATTATTAGTTTTTCATTAAACTTATAAACCCCCTGAAGTTTCTTCACAAACATCAGTTTGGGAAACCTTGACATAATATAATGTTTAATGCACTTTATGTTGTTAATAACAAATGGAAAATATTTTCTTACTCTTTGTATTTTTATGTTAATATGGTACAAGACTATCCTATTTAAATCAACGTTATAAACAAGTTAGGTCAAACGTAATCTAAAAGTAATCAAAAAAGTAGTCTGATTATATTATCTAAAATGTGCAATTATGCATATGTATGTATGGATTACATTACTAACTACAATTTTTTCTCATGTAATTTGGTTTTCAGTAACGGATTACTATTTGTAAGTAATCTACCCAGCTCTGTTTATTATATTAACTTTTTCCTTAAAATAAACATTACCTACCTATATTTTTATATATTCGCTTGTTAAGTGATGTAATGCGTCCAACAAATGCACCAACGAATGCTGTTTCTGAGTCCAAGCCTCAACTTATTTCACTTTAGAATACTTTTTAGGTTTATGAGCACTGTTTGTTCATATTAAACCTTTAAGCTAAATGTTTTTAAACTTACGGTGTACACTACAGTCTCTGTACTCACAGTGTCTCAAACACAAATGATTTTTAGATTTATTTATTTCTACGTATATTTTCATTGTCTGGCGATCTGGGATTTCAGTATGGAGTCAAGAGGATTCAAAAATTTTTTTTGGTAGTATTATAATCACACTGTGAGTGTATATGAGCACCGTTTGTTGTTTTCTCGTAGCATCTGACAGGGCGTTTGGACACGGAAGCAGAGACGCGAGACGTCACACTTAACAAGCGAATAGTGGCACAAAGTGAAAAGTGTAATGTGGTTTAACTATCAAGAGTGATTCTGACCATTATTTTCTAAGATTATTTTACATATTATTTTACATATACATGTTGATATAATGTTAATTAATGATAATTATGATAATTTATGAACATAGCTATTCTAGATTTTACAAGATTTCTTGACTTTTCACAGTAGTGAGAATCATAGATTTAGACTTTAATATATTTGATCACTTCTTATTAACATTTAAAATAAATCCATACATTTTTTAAAAAGTGGCAAAAGAAAGTCTATTGGTGGCAACCAATAGGTAAACGCATGCTGAAAATAATACATAAAACAGGGAATGTTATTATAGGGAGGAATCCATAATAATAAATGGTTAAAGCAGAAGTCCACTTCCAGAACAAAAGTTGACAGATAATGCACTCACCCCCTTGTCATCCAAGATGTTCATGTCTTTCTTTTTTCAGTGGTAAAGAAATTATGTTTTTTGAGGAAAACATTTCAGCATTTTTCTCCATATAATGGACTGATATGGTGCCCCGAGTTTGAACTTCTAAAATGCAGTTTAAATGCAGCTTCAAATGATCCCAAATATGGTTGTAAACGATCCCAGCTAAGGAAGAAGGGGCTTATCTAGCAAAACGACCAGTTATTTTCATAAAAATAATACAATTTATATACTTTTTAATGTCAAACGTTCGCCTTGTCTTGCTCTCCCTGAACTGTTTTTGTTCCGGTTCATGACAGTTAGTGCATGTCGAAAAACTCCCATCTCACGTTCTCCCTCAACTTTAAAATTGTCCTATATCACTGTTTTACCTTTTTTGTTAAGGGTGTTTGATCTTCTTTGCATGTTCACTTTGTAAAGACTGTGTCTGTACTTCTGCAGCGATGTAGGATGATTTTGAAATGATTTTTGAAGTTGAGGGAGAAAATACGATTGGAGTTTTTTGACATACCCTAACTGTCTTGAGCCAGAATACACAGAGTTCAGGGAGAGAGAGACAAGACGAGCATTTGAGATTAAAAAGTATTTAAATTAAAATTTTTTTTAATGAAAATAACTGATCGTTTCGCTAGATAAGACTCTTCTTCCTCGGCTGTGATCGTTTACAACCACATTTGGGATCATTTAAAGCTGCATTTAAACTGCATTTTGGAAGTTCAAAATCGGGGCACCATATCAGTCCATTATATGGAGAAAAATCCTGAAGTGTTTTCCTCAAAAAACACATTTTTTGAACATCTTGTTTGACAAGGAGGTGAGTATACATCAGTTTTTGTTCTGGAAGTGGACTTCTCCTTTAATACATAACTATTTTATATGGTAGAAATGTATACAAATGTGTTTATTTTTAACAATTTCATATATTTTCATACAAACTGGTGTTGGGGGTGGGGTATACCTTCATGCTTATTTATTTATTTATTTTGTGTGTGTGTGTGTGTGTGTGTGAAAATCATATAATTTGAGTCATACAAAAAAAAAAAGGAAAACTATGACTGTGCAAGTTCAACAAAATGAGCATTTTAATTATTAAAGGATCCTCTATAATAACTTTTCTTTTCTGCACATTTCTAGACTAAACCCATTTTAATTTATAAATTAAAACCATGCTTATCACAGAAAAAGTGTGTTCAAGCCATTGTATGTATGAACCCGTTTCCATAAGTCCTTTTAGACATGTTGAATTTAGTGAGCAAAATTCTGAAGTTACTGTGCCAAAACATGATACAGACCCAAACTAAATGTGTAGAAAAGACCTCTTCATCTTTCCTATGGCTTTACTGCAAGACGAGACCCTGAGCTCTCTGTGATTCATTATGGTAATGCAGGAAACTGCGCCTCTCTATTGCAAAATGCAAAACTCTCCTATTCCTTTAATTTATTATTTACAAGTACTTTTCTAATTACCGAAGTGCTTGTATAGCTTTTGTACGTCAGACGTGTTTTAATAACCACTTCAAATGTGTTTTCAAATATAGCACAAATGCATAATTGAAGTATACAAAATGGGAAAAAAACGAGGCGATCTTTCCTTCGCTTAGTTATTTAGCAGGACTTCCTCGGCTCACGCATAAAGAGTATCTACTTCTGCTTCAAATAGACTGTCAGCGTGTGGATTTATGAAGAGCGGCTACTTTGTATGCCAGCGGTGCAGCATCAGACCAGAGCTCTGAGAAAATTCACACATTTTTATAGATTGAATAATGGCCAGCATAAAAACGGTTTCATAGCAGGATAAATCATATGTCAAAATACAACCCATGTAACATCATGTAATTTAGCCTATGAGAATTACGTGCATACTTTTCGACTAAAGACTCGCCCTCTCCGCATCTGCGGATAAATGTGGAACTTAATCGCGTACATGATAATTTATTAGGAGATTTAAAATATTCATAAATATTGAATTAATCATTTATAATAGATCTTTATATTAACGGGTGTCTTTGAAGTTTTAGATGTACAAGATCTTCCCCATAGAAAACGTCCCCCGTGGACATTTTAAATTTACTTTGACATCATCTCGGCGGTGGATGTTTTATGAATATTCAAATGTACGGACACGCTTAAACAAAAGGAGGGAAAGACCTAGAGTGACTTATTCCTCGTGCAGAAGAAAGGCCGTCGTAATGGCTGCGTGTCGCACGACTTTTATTCATTCGCTTACATATTTTACTTTTTATGGCGCATAACCGTTTAAAGGGATTTTCTTTCTTCTTCTCTGTCTGAGTTTGAATTTGGTCCCAGGTGACTCTACATCATTACCAGAAAAAACCTCTATGCATTTATTCATCTGTTTGCTGGATTGAGGACATACAGGGCTAGTTTGTCCAGACAAGGACATAATTGCTGATGAAACATGTCCAGCACTTTAAAGAAGATTTCCCCGGTGACATCAGAAAGAAACATCAGACGGAATAATTCAACGGTACAAACATTTCAGTCTCATTAAGCAGGAGATGGATGGAAATGCAAAGTCAATGGCCAAACAACTCAGCGTGAACCGGTTGAACGGAAGTGCAAAAGGTCTTAAAAACTCCAACATGTGGAAAAATACAATTTGTTTCAGTAGAACACAAAAGGAGATATTTAGTAGAATGCTGCTCTTTTCCACACAATGGGCCTCATTCATAATACATGAGCAGAATGAATTTGTGTAAATAATTCGGAAAGCTATTCAAACTTAGAATGCTAAATTGTGATGCACTACCATAATATTTCACGTTTGTTTGCTCTGTCTTTTTTGTAGCTGAGAATTGATACCCAGCCGCCCAATCAATGGAGGAGGGGCGGGACAAATACTACACTGACCAACCATCCTACTTGTACAACAACTCAGCGTGAATCAGTTGAATGAAAGTGCAAAAGGTCTTAAAAAGTCCAACATGTGGAAATATAGAATTTGTTTTAGTAGAACACAAAAGGAGATATTGAGTAGAATGTTCATGCAGCTCTTTTCCACACAATGGGCCTCATTCATAATACATGAGAAGAATGAATTTGTGTAAATCATTCGTAAAGCTATTCAAACTTAGAATGCTAAATTGTGATGCACTACCATAATATTTCACAAGTTTGTTTGCTCTGTCTTTTTTTTTTTTGTAGCTGAGAATTGATACCCAGCCGCCCAATCAATGGAGGAGGGGCGGGACAAATACTACACTGACCAACCATCCTACTTGTACAACAACTCAGCGTGAATCAGTTGAATGAAAGTGCAAAAGGTCTTAAAAAGTCCAACATGTGGAAATATAGAATTTGTTTTAGTAGAACACAAAAGGAGATATTGAGTAGAATGTTCATGCAGCTCTTTTCCACACAATGGGCCTCATTCATAATACATGAGAAGAATGAATTTGTGTAAATCATTCGTAAAGCTATTCAAACTTAGAATGCTAAATTGTGATGCACTACCATAATATTTCACAAGTTTGTTTGCTCTGTCTTTTTTTTTTTTGTAGCTGAGAATTGATACCCAGCCGCCAATCAATGGAGGAGGGGCGGGACAAATACTACACTGACCAACCATCCTACTTGTACAACAACTCAGCGTGAATCAGTTGAATGAAAGTGCAAAAGGTCTTAAAAAGTCCAACATGTGGAAATATAGAACTTGTTTTAGTAGAACACAAAAGGAGATATTGAGTAGAATGTTCATGCAGCTCTTTTCCACACAATGGGCCTCATTCACAATACATGAGCAGAATGAATCTGTGTAAATCATTCGTAAAGCCATTCAAACTAATGATGCTAAATTGTGATGCACTACCATAATAATATTTCACAAGTTCGTCTGCTCTGTCTTTTCTTTCTTTTTTTTTTTGTAGCTGAGAATTGATACCCAGCCGCCCAATCAATGGAGGAGGGGCGGGACAAATACTACACTGACCAACCATCCTACTTGTACAACAACTCAGCGTGAACCAGTTGAACAGAAGTGCAAAAGGTCTTGAAAAGCTCCAACATGTGGAAAAACTGAATTTGTTTTAGTAGAACACAGAAGGAGATATTTAGTAGAATTTTCATGCAGCTCTTTTCCACACAATGGGCCTCATTCATAATACATGAGAAGAATGAATTTGTGTAAATCATTCGTAAAGCTATTCAAACTTAGAATGCTAAATTGTGATGCACTACCATAATATTTCACAAGTTTGTTTGCTCTGTCTTTTTTTTTTTTGTAGCTGAGAATTGATACCCAGCCGCCAATCAATGGAGGAGGGGCGGGACAAATACTACACTGACCAACCATCCTACTTGTACAACAACTCAGCGTGAATCAGTTGAATGAAAGTGCAAAAGGTCTTAAAAAGTCCAACATGTGGAAATATAGAATTTGTTTTAGTAGAACACAAAAGGAGATATTTAGTAGAATGTTCATGCAGCTCTTTTCCACACAATGGGCCTCATTCACAATACATGAGCAGAATGAATCTGTGTAAATCATTCGTAAAGCCATTCAAACTAATGATGCTAAATTGTGATGCACTGCCATAATAATATTTCACAAGTTCGTCTGCTCTGTCTTTTCTTTCTTTTTTTTTTGTAGCTGAGAATTGATACCCAGCCGCCCAATCAATGGAGGAGGGGCGGGACAAATACTACACTGACCAACCATCCTACTTGTACAACAACTCAGCGTGAACCAGTTGAACGGAAGTGCAAAAGGTCTTGAAAAGCTCCAACATGTGGAAAAATTTAATTTGTTTTAGTAGAACACAAAAGGAGATATTGAGTAGAATGTTCATGCTGCTCTTTTCCATACAATGGGCCTCATTAATAATACATAAGCAGAATGAATTTGTGTAAATCATTCGTAAAGCCATTCAAACTAATGATGCTAAATTGTGATGCACTACCATAATAATATTTCACAAGTTCGTTTGCCCTGTCTTTTTTTTTTTTTTAAACTGAGAATTGATACCCAGCTGTCCAAACAATGGAGGAGGGGCGGGACAAATACTACATTGACCAACCATCCTACTTGTACAACAACTGAATAACAATGGAGAAGTTAATGTTGCTGGTTACCGGTTACAACATTTATATTCAGTAATATTGTTTAAAATGAGATACTAGTAATACATTACTGCCATGGATATTCCAAATCATAGCAACCAAAGCATCTCAGCTGTAAAAAACGTGCCACCAAAGCATTTTCAAGCTTCGTTTTAAGAAGAGCACCTGGCATTTTTTCAGCTGGCTAAAAACGCTTGGTGGACACACATTAACTGAATATTTATTGTTAGGCATATGGCCTTTTTTTGCATTTATGAAATATACTGGAGCCAAACCTGAGAAGGTAGTCCAGAACATTCCACTGCGCTCCTGAACAGTGTTGGGAAAAGTTACTTTTAAAAGTAATGCATTGCAATATTGTGTTAATTCCTTAAAAAAGTAACTAATTACGTTACGTAGTTACTTTTCATGGAAAATAATGTGTTAGCGTTACTTTTAAATCTGGGTAGGGCTTACATGTTTTTTAATATAAAAAGTTTTATGTTATTTTTATTTTTTTATTTATTATACTAATTTTTAGTGAAAGTGAAATGAATAAGCCTCATGCTGAAGGAAAAGTAAATTAACGTCCGTACAGTAGAATGCAGGAGAAGAAAGTTCAGCAATAAATCCTCTTCAGCAATAAAAAATGAAGCACAAATGTTAGTTTATCTAAAGTCATTGTTGCTTATTAGTACAGTTTAACTTGATAATCAAAGGTCAGCAGCAAAGACATTGGTTAATAAAATGGGATTAAACACATAAAGACATTTGTGTTATTTAACAGCAGGGCTCCGAACCGGTTCAAGGAATGAAAACAAACAAAATTTTGACTGGAACAGAACCAGAAACAGAAATGAGAAATGTTATCGTTCCGAACAGATTTGAAAATTTGAAATGCCCATTAACCGGTTAATAAAGTTATTTCATCATTCTATTTAATATTTGAAATTTGCTGTCAGCCAATCAAGAATTTAAAGTTTTTATCAAGTAAAATTTTAATCGAGAATGCAGTGCTTCTGTGAACGGGGAAAACAGAATTAAACTATAGACTTACATGAAAAGGAATATATAGGCCTATACACTAAATATTCCACTTAAATCACTGACAGATTAAAATCTGCTGAGTATCGGTTTAAGGTGACACGATTAAACTAGATCGAAAATGAAAACGAGATGGCAGAAAGTAGGCTAGTTTTCTTTATTTTGCAAAAGCTTATAGTTTTGAATGATGTCTTGTTTCTATCTGTATGACCTATCAGCGTTGGTATGAGCATCGTTCTGGCGCGTCACACGTTCATAGACGCAATGTATTTTTGCGACATTGCAGCTTGTTCATTATCAAAATAAAATACAGTTAAAGAAACATGAAAAGTTACATTGCTCCATTGTACATTCTGTTGCATTCAGATTTAATTACTGCAGGTTTGCATCATATTTTGAGTTTGCATTTCACTTATGAAATGCAATGTTTAAATTTTTTTTTTTTTTTTTTTGCGAGTGAGATGAATTAATGCATGTTCACATTTAGTCCAGAACTACAGTAACATCATGTTTACACAGCGCACACAACACCTCTGTACTTCCGGTTTCTTTCAACATGGAGACAGGAGAGCTGTCAGTCAATAAATGGGAAAGCAAAGTAACTGGTGTTGAAAAAGTAACTCAGATATTTTCTTGTAAATTAAAAAGTAATGCATTACTTTACTAGTTACTTGAAAAAAGTAATCTGATTACGTAGCTCGTGTTACTTGCAATGCAATACACTGCTCCTGGACATGTAACTTATGTAGCTGTAATTTATAGACAGGGATTATGCTAATTGTGACAAATATTTACAAATGATCAAGTCTGATGTTTACGAAGCGTTTGTAAATCCAGAGGAAAGTTTTCAGGAAGGTCTGTTTTATGCACAAATTGCTTTGAATTTACTCATATATTTACACAGGTTTCATGAATGAGGCCCAATGAAAGTGTGTAGTGACCAAAGTCTATTCATCCTCCAAAAGTATCATAAAAGTAGTTCATACGACTTATTTCCAAGACATTCGGAAGTTTTATATAGGGTGTCCACACAATCTTTTTTCATTAACTTCATTTGCATCAGCTTCAAATGTTGCAAAAAAAATAAATAAATAAATAAATACTTTGGAAACACTTTGGCTACATTCACACTGTGAGGCTTCGTGCTCAATTCAGATTTTTGATCAGATCTGATTTTTTTTTTTTGTTGTTGTATAGCTGTTCACATTGTTGTTTTAAATGTGGCCAATATCAGATTTCTAGTGAGAATACATCATGGTTCTGAACTGACCCATATGTGCAAGAAAAAAAACAAACAAAAAACAGGGGTTGCCAGGTTTTCAAAAAAAAAAAAAAATCCACCCAACTGTTTCTCAAAACTAGTCCAGAACTAGCCCAATTGGGGGGTAAATATCACATTAGTGGGGTCGCTTCAACCCATGGAGCTAAAAAAAACAACCTGTGGTAACAGTGAAAAAGTAGCCTAATTTTGCAGGAAAACTTTGAATTTGGCAACACTTGCGCAGTGCTCCGTCATACGGAAGTAAACACGGAGGACATAAAATAAGCGATTATGTGTTTATTTGTAGTGTGATCTGCTGCAGAAGCCAGTGAAATCATGCACAGGCAATATGAAAAATAAAGACAAGGATGTGACAAAAGAGTTTTATGATATGAGCTGTCATGTTTTGCTTGTCACTGTAATACTTATGAGTTCTGACACATTACTGTACTTCCAATGACTACCTTTTGCAACTGTCTTGATAACTATCGATATGTAAAATCTTTGACTCCCATGAGTGCAGAATTGTGCCAAATGTTGATCTAGAGTGACACAAAAGTTGCATGAATTTCCAATATGACTGTTCAGACTGGTTGCATTGCAAAACATCAGATCTGAGTCACATGTGAACAAAAAAAAACAAAAAAAAAACAAAAAAGAAATTCGGATTTGGGCCACATTTGCCTGCAGCGTGAACGTAGCCAAATTTGTGTAGAGAAAAATGGCTTTAACGCAAATAAATATAGTGTCACATGACAGAATGAATTATGCGTCCATGTCCTTAGTGTTGTTCCCATTAAAGCGCATATTCTCAGTAAACTTAGAATATATATTTTCTAATGTATCAATAGTTTTTTTGGTTTTATGATCTCCATGTTGCACATTAAAGGTGAATGAGTACAATCATATTTCCTAATTTAATAATAATAAATTTGCTGAGTAAACAAATAACAAATAAAAATTTGTTGAGTCAACTTAAAATAATCTGTTACCCAGCTGCCTTAAAATTTTAAGTTCAGTCAACTCAAATAAGTTCAGTCAACTTGAAATGTTAAGTTGTACTAAGTGACAACTTAGATACTTGAACTGACAAAACTAAACATTTGGTTTGTTAAACTTAAAAGCTGGGTTTGTTATCAAGCTGTCTTAAAATTTTAAGTTGAATCAACTCTAATACCCAAGTCGTACTTAGTACGACTTGACATTTTAAGTTGACTGAACTTATTTGAGTCGACTAAACTTAAAATTTTAAGGCAGCCAGGTAACAAATTATTTTAAGTTGACTCAACAACATTGCTGGCAAATTTCAGTTGTCTGTTTTTATCTTAAAAAATGTGAAATGCAAAAGACACAGAATTTAGATATACACACAATTCTGTATAGAAGAGGCTAAAATGCAGATTTGTCTTCCGGAAAGGCAGACTTCATGCAACATAAATGAGTTTCCATCCACAATTTTCACGGTACAGTTATCAGAGAAATTTGTTTAAATAAACAAACAAAAAAAACTTTGCAAAATCTGCAGTCACCAGGTCATTGTCTTTTTAATGGTAAAATGGTGTACATGACTTTGTCATCTTTTAAAAATAAATAAATAAATTTGTTGCATTGTGTTTCACAAACGTTGAATGAAAAACTACTGTTGACACTTGCAAATTGTTTGCGATAATTAGCATTTCCATCAGCTAAATCAGTAAACAAACAAACAAAAAACAAAAAAAATACACACACCTGCCTATAAAGTTTTATTTAAGAATAGTGTATTCATGCACACAATGTTTAATGTCAAAATGCCAATTTGACAGAGACAAGCACAAAAAGTGGATTATGCCGTTATTTATAAGGTAATCAGTTCATTTACATATAGAAGTCTTAAAGGTATAGTAGTAAAAATGGCGTTAAATTTTTGAACAATTTGTCTGGAAAGAACACATTTTAGCAGTTGCAAGAAAGCTTGAATAGCAGAACTTCGGGGGAAATAAATAAATAAAGCACTTGTGTAGAACACTAACACTCCATCCATACATCTTCACCTTGTCAATCTGGGAAGTCCAACAATGAACTTCAACAGATTCAGCCTCCATAAATGATAACAATGGAAAGAAAAATAGTCCTCTGTCACTTGTGTAATGTATTCTCCATTTAGCATACAGCCAGTGTGGGACTAGCATCTCCATCACGCGTCTGTAGCGTTCGCGGGAGGGTAGAGCGAGTGTCGGAGCGCTCAGGGCACTTCCTGAAGGACGCGACGATTCATCATAAAGCTCTCTGATGGATCACACACACATTCAGAATGAAAAGGCCCAAGTCACAAAACAAAAGCGGTATACTGTGGAAGCGTCTGCCCCACGCTCTTAATCACACTGAAGAACTTCTGTTAGATTTTTTCCGAGTCCGAACGCTCCGTTTGATTGATTGATGATGTAACAGCTCGGCTTTGGAGAGGGACACGTGTATTGTGGAAACCTAATAAGACGGAGACTGCTTTTACATGTGAGGTGATGAATCTCTTTATCAGTGGAAGGTCATCCTTCACCACGCAGAAGATCCTGAGGTGTGTTAAGATATGCATCAGCCCCGTTGCATCACCTCGTAAAAACAGACATCAAAAGAGCAAGAAAAGAAGCTCAAAAGAGCTTCGATACGCTTCCTCAGCACTTCAACAGAGCAGAGAACACTGACCGCCACGTTTAATCACTTCCTGTCAGAACGTCTCGACATGAGCTCTAACTATTTGCATTTACAATTAAAAACAGGAATTTCTCTGGATTCTGTGGTCCACATTTGTCAACAGGTGTGTGCAATCACTTTCTCAATCTATAGACATAAACTAATAAACTAAGAATTAGTTAATGCCTAGGAATTGAGGGTAAATTTAGTTAAGCTTTAAATTAAGATTTTTTTACCTCTGATTTTTTTTCCTCTCTAATATGTGTTTCTCTTAATACTACTACTGCTACTACTACTACTACTAATAATAATAATAAACAATAACAATAATAATAATAATACATTTAACTCCTTCCTAATTGTTACATTTTTTTTTCACCTTCTAATTTTTTCTCCCCGTTTTTCTCTCTAAGATTTTTTTTCTCTACATTTTTATTAATTAACAACAACAACAACAACAACAATTACATTTCTTCCTAAGTGTTTTTTAATCTTCCAAATTTTTTCTCTCCAAAATGTATTTTTTAATTGTTAAATATTATTATTATTACTATTTATTAATAAATTAATTAATAAATGAAAATTAAGATACATAAATCTTTGAGAGAGAACAATGGAGAGAAATAAAAAAATGGGAGACAAAAAAGCCACTTATGAAGGAACTGTATTAATAATAAAAGAATAATAATAATAATAATAATAATAATAAATCCTTCCTAAGTGGCTTTTTGTCTTTTTTATTTCTCTTCATTTTTCTCTCTCCAATATTTTTATTTTTATTTTTATTTTTAATTACTTTAATTAATAGTAATAATAATAATTATTATTATTATTATCATTATTTAATTTATTATTACTACTATTATTATTATAATTAACAACAACAACAACAACAACAACAACAACAACAACAATAATAATAATAATAATAATAAAATTTCTTTCTAAGTGGCTCCCAATTATTATTTCTATCCATTTTTCTCTCTCCGGGATTTTTTTATGTTTAATTAATAAATAAATAATAATAATAATAATAACACTTATCTTGTCTCCCAATATTTTTTCTTCTCTCCATTTTCTCTCACTTTCTTTAAGATTTGTTTCTCTTAATTTTCATAAATAAATGCATTTTTCATAAATAAAAATTTAGTTGTTTTTTTCTCTATATCAGAATGGAGCCAGGCTTGAACAATGTGCAAATTTGCAGTTGACTGTAGACAGGATGAGACGAGATTATGTTTTATTGTACTGTACTGTACTGTATTATTTATTCATTCATTCACTCATTCATTAGTTGTCAAGTTCACGTTCATAAGCATCTTGCAGTATGACAATGCTTTTTTTTGGGGGGTTTCAGTTCATTATTATTATAATATAACCTAAACCAATGCATAAACAGCTGTTCGATTGTTGACACAAAAAAACTGTATAATAGCACAGCTATTATACAATTATACAGTTAAATGCTTATTTAATATTTTTTAAATAAGCAAATAGGGTCAGTTTTGGATTTGATGACATTAAGTCATTGTAATGACATGCAAAAAAAAAAAAAAGTAAGTCACTGAAATTACCACAGCAGTCTTTCTGGTAACGTCTGCTGTGACTAGTAAAGGTGGAATAGAGCGATGAAAAGATCATGGAGGCGGAGGATAGAGGGGAAGGTAGTGGCCAGGTGAAAAATGAGGATGTCAACCTGGTGTTGCAAGGTTAGCACACACTCTAATGGAGAGGGGCGTCTGAGAGGTGAGAACTGAACCGTAGACCTCAACCGAAAACACACACATAACCACATGTGCACATAAGACTGGGGATCTGTACGGATTTCACCATTAGATTTGATTCAGATTCAGATCAACAGGTCTGATTATATAATCAACCAGTCTTTAGTATACTTGTGTTCACACACATGCTCACATAACTTTTATTGCAGTGAAGCTTTGATACTTCACAAACAGCACTCGGCACATTTTCTGTCATGTTTCAGTCACTGCACTTCTGGATACAGCAACAGTTTGGATTATCGTGCTCGTGAACAAAAGTGGAAACTGCCTGATTTACATTGCGTATCCCATCAGTTACAAAAGAGACGTGTCCAGAGGCACTTGGTGGCACAGACTATTTCAGTGACCCAAAAGAAAAGATTCAAAAGCGGCCCTCAGGGTGCTCAGACAACAACACACACATAATACTGCTTGACAACAACATGACAAGAAAAGTGAGAACAAAAGAAATGAGAAAGACATGTATCAGTCCAGCGACTGGACTTCAGCCCTTTGCACTTTATGTTTTCCATTAGGTTCGGTGCAATTCATAAATACGACGACTTGAATATGATTAATATCATAGTTCATAATATCAGAGTTTTTAATTTTTATGATGTCAAAATGAAGCAAAAAAGATTAATAGAATGAAACCTTAAGTAAACTGGTATAATATCTCATAATAATTTTTTACCAAATGAGTTTTAAAATTAAAATAACAGCTTAAAAAAAGCCTCCAAATCATGTGGCGTGAAATAAAGAACAAAGGGAAAAAAAAGCACAGAATAAACAGAACAAAACCAAAAAAAGAAACAGAACAGAACAAAACATACGAGAACCAAAAACAACAGAACAGAACAAAAAGTAAAAATAAAAAAACAAACAAATAAAAAACTAATAAAACAAAACAAAACAAAACAATAAAACAGAACAGAACAAAACAAAACAAAACAAAAACAAAGTAAAAAAATAAAAATAAAAATAAAACAACAAAACAAAAACAACATAAAACAAAAACCAAATAAGAAAAAAACAGGATAGAACAAAACAGAACCAAAAACAAAATAAAACAAAACAACAGAACAAAACAAAAACAGAACGATACATACCAGAACAAAAACAAAATAAAACAAAAAACAAAACAAAAAAACAGAACAGAACAGAACAAAGCATAACCAAAAACAAAATATGACAGAACAAAAACAGAGTAAAACAAAACAAAAAAGAACAAAACAAAAACAACATAAAAAACAAATAAGAAAAAAACAGAACAGAACAAAACAGAACCAACCAAAAACAAAATAAAACAAAACAAAAACAGAACGAAACATAACAGACAAAGACAAAATAAAACAACAGAACAGAACAAAACAACAAAACAAAAAAGTAAAACAAAACAAAACAAAAAACAACAAAAACAACAGAACGAAACAACAAAGTATAAGAAAACAAAACAGAATAGAAAAAAACAGAACCAACAACAAAATAAAAAACAACAGAACATAACAGAACTGAAAACAAAATAAAACAAAACATCAGAACAGAACCAAACCACAGAAAAACAACAACGTAAATCAAAAACAGAACAAAAAACAACAGAACAGAACAAAAAGTAAAAAATAAACAAACAAAAAACGAAACGGATAACAACAAGGTCATTAAGTCTTGCCATGTTGTGGTCTATAATATACTGTGTAATAGTTATAAATTAATAATTCATGACAACTGTAATAAACACACACACAAAACATGAAACCAGCATGAATACAATATTCAAGAACTGTTACAAAGTCAAAATGCCGCACCATCTGTCCACAGATGGCTCACAGATGTAGATATGAGAGAAACTGGTGCACTGATGGATTCTGGGAGATTGAGATGTGTATAAGTCCTCTAGTGTAGATGAACTGGAGAAGAAGAGCTCTAGCGTTAAAACTCCTCCTCTACTGTCAGCGTGTCAAAGCTCATGAGGACCGCATTCATCATATCACCGGCACATATGAAGGATTTCCATCTGAGACGCAGCTACAATCCCCAACTTGCTCATCGCTAATACGCATCTCTCCACTTTCTCAGTTCTTTCCATGTGTTTGTCAACCTTACTGACAGAAAAACAAAAGCGGACACATTTCTTCTGCGTTCTGAAATATTCAGTACCTTCAGACTCGCAATTTGCCGCACGACCTCGAAGTCTGACCCAAAGAAATGCAGTTTTGAACGAGACAGCCGAATCTGTTTGACAAACATGAATATCTGGAGGTTATTCCGAGACACAGAGAGGGCCGGTTTGATTTCACCCGATAGACCAGCGGAGAAACGGTTCCCCGTCTTACAATCTTTCTCGGGGGTAAAGGGTAAGGGATACGTGCACCTTTGTGATGGCTAGGACGAGGTTAAGACGCGGGATTGTGCGGGTTGCCGGAGCAGAGGGGTTAATAGTCCAGTGAAGACAAGGCTGGCACCAGTGAGTTGCACTAATACACTTGGCAGCCAATTCAGTGTCAAAGCGTAATTCCCTGAGGGCTGGAAGGACACTACGTAATCTGTATTCAGCCCTGACATTGTCCACATCTGATACGGAACATTAGCTGCTAACTCCCTCTATAGACTAGTGTCCTTCAGTTTATATTACTTTATGTTAATAGAAAAAAATTACATACAACATCATTTGTCATAGTTACGGCAGCCAGTGGATGGCTGATTTAAATGCATGTGTTTACTGTTAGGGGAGGGACGGGAGTTGTCTCTTTTGGCCTTATTGATCTTTGATCCATTCTCAACCTCCCCTGCCCTGAACTGTTTTATTTAGCCTTTGGTGACAGGCAGCTTTTAGAGCTGAACTCTGTCTGGACAGGCTATTGAAAGCAGGGGCACTTGACGACAGCGTAAGCTGCCTGAAACCGCCAGACTGAAAGAGTTGTTGATGGTCAGCACTTGCCCGAGCGAACACTGCTGTCGGAGCCATGGTCTAGCCGTAGACGCATGTGCTGTGATGCTCATGCTTGCTTTAAGTTGGTACCTGTTGTGCGACACTCACTGATCTTATTCTACCTTACTTCTTTTCAAAATTATCTGGTTCAGTCATTTCTTTAAGATTTATTTTTGCTGTTTTTACCTTTTGATAGTAGAGTAAGACAAGTAGACCGTAGACAGAAGAGTAGAGTAATGACAAGAAGCGAAGCTGGGACTGGAACTCGGGACACCCAGAGCACAACAATACTATATATTAGTGCACTGCCCACAAAGCTTTCGGCGCAGAAATAATCTGGCTCAATTCTCGGCTGAGCCAGCAGGACTTTCTGTATGAAGTTGGCATATTTTCACCATAGGTTTGCTTTAGTTTCCCCTACAATCCAAACGCAAACTAGAGACACTGAATAGATCACTGGTGGGATGACGTTTTTGTAGGCCAAAACCCAGAAACTAGCATTTTAGGAGTTCTGGTTCTATCATCCCAATGAAAATGGGGGTTTTGAATAAAAGGCTGAAAGAGCTGTCAGAAACTTAGCAATGGTAATGTTGAAATCATGCTACCATGCTGTACTTTGGTTATAGCCTACGTTAGGCTTTTATTTGCTCTGGTGACTGTATTTAGGGTTATGGATGGATGGATGGATGGAGGGGAGACATTAATTGATGGGTAGATGGATGGGATGGATGGATGGATGGATGATGGATGGATGGGAGACAAATTATTTGGATGGATGGATGGATGGATGGATGGATGGATGGATGGAAGGATGATGAATAGAAAGTTGATGAATGGATGGGAGACATTAATTGGTGTTGATGGATGGATGGATGGATTGTTTCAGTAAATGTCTGCAAAATACTTTGATTAAAATTCCTCAATGTTCGAGTAAAACGACACCCTTTTTACATCGTCAAAAAAAACGCTCTGTTCAGAGCGACCGTTTTGGTGCATGTCTCTTTAAATGATAATGAGCTACTGTTCACTCCACCCCCTTCCTCTGTTTTTTGTGTTTTTGGTGGCATGTTACTTTGAAAAACCGCATCCTAAGCGGCTCTCATGTCGGGAGAAAATTAAGACACATGTTCTCTTTTACATTCAACTACAGAATACCTGCACTGGTTACGAGGCGTTGCTACAACTGCTCGAAAGCGGAGAAAATGGCAGAGAGCAGACAACTGGCTGAGGGTGGAAATATGCTAATATGGGACAATCCGTCAGCAGTCGTGGGGCCTAAGTAGTATGATGTTATACTGCTCAAAAAATAAAAAATGGCTTGATAATTGAGAATGCTTAGGTTTTTGGGCATTAAAAAAAGAAATAAATGGATTTTTATCCTTGTGTCGACATACTGCTAAGACATACTTATATGCAGTGAATTTTGCATCCGATGTCCCCTTTAAAATGAGTGTGTAAATTGCGATAAAGATAAAATAGTGGTCTGTCAGCGTAAACACTGCCTCGAGATCTTGATCTGCAGAACTGACCGTATAGAAGCCCAGGTTCCTGAGTAGAGTTTTCATGAGGATCTCTGCCAAGTGTGTGTCAGGATGTATATCAGAATGAGTGGCAGGCACATGCGTAGAGTCGGAGGGTAAAGCGGGAGGCTCAGACGTGTCTGGAGGACAGCTGTACCCCAGAAGAGATGCCACATGGGTGTGATCCTGCAGACTAGTAAGGATTATATCCAGCTGCATCCTCTGTTACAGAAAAAACACACATACACATGACTGAATGCTTTTGTACCTTAAACCGTCTGTTCTTTACAGACACAAACTCGTACCTGTCCTTTGGAGAGGCTCTCCCAGCGGTCTGGTCCTTGAGGAAGGAGCGAGTGAAGTAGCTCCATTCTCTCTCTCAGAGGAGGCAGCAGCATCGTCGCTCCCACAGACAGAGTCTCGATGACAGCCTACAAAACGCAAACACTGATTAGAGAAAAATGCAGACCACAGTAAACCATCACAAGTATGTGGGGAAAAACACAAGTAAACACAGACCTCCTGGATTTCATCAGGCACTGACGCATCCATCAGTCTGAAAAGCAGATTGCGGAGTGGCCGCGCTTGCCGTCCCAAGATACTGGTGGCCACTCCACCCGCCAGCGCTAGAGCGAGGTGATTCGACAAGAGCCGTAGACATAGTTTCAAGAAGTTATGATGCTCCCTGTTGGCCCAAAAATAAATTTACTCCCTTCATGGCGCAAGAACACACACACTTAATATTTAATAACCTTCAGGATGGTTCAGAAAGAAAATCAATTGAAACTTGATCTCTACTAAACATTAGCAGCAGCATTAATTCTCTAGTGATATCTAATGCAATTAAAAAACAAAGCATGCTTCACTTGTCTATAGTCCTTAGTCAGGTTAGACGCCATACTGAATTGAATGCACTCTACTTCTATCCCTCACAGCCTCATTTTCATTCCTGCCAAAAATTAACTATGGTGCAACCCTGACTAAAGTCAGTGGTGGTGGCAGAATACACACTTGGAAGATGGGAAAGGCAGCGGTGGGATCTCGTTGTTGATACCATCACAGTATCGTTCCAGAAATGAGCGGAGGTGAGAGAAAGTGCTTTCTTCTAGGTCCACACAGTACGGCCTATGCCAGGCCACCACCTGCCTGTATACATACACATAAGATTAATAGCTTAGATTTGAAAAATTAATTAGAAGACAAAGGGGGAAAAAATCTCCAAACTTATACTTACATAAAATATAAAACATTAAATATTTATAAAATATATTGTTTTTTTGTTATATTTACATACAAGGTACAACAAATGTGACTCTGAATCACAAAACCAGTCATAAGGGTCCATTCTTTTGAAATTGAGATCATCATCTGAATAAACTTTCCATTGAAAGTTAGGATAAAACAATATTTGAGGGTGCAAAAAAAAAATTTACTTTAAAGTTGTCCAAATGAAGTTCTTAGCAATGCATATTACTAAACAAAAATTAAGTTCTGAAATATCTACAGTAGGAAATTTACAAAATATCTTCATGGAACATGATCTTTACTTAATATACTAATGATTTTTGCCATAAAAGAAAAATCAATCATTTTGACCCATACAATGTAATTTTGGCTACTGCAACAAATATACCCTGTGCTACCTAAGACTAGCGTGTGGTTCAGTCACAAATGTATGTTCTTCTTTTAAAAATGGGTTCAACAAATTTGCTAACCTGTCTCTTGGGAGGGCAGTCCATGCCAGGCTGTGGGAGGTGCCAGCAGAGATCTGCTGAATGGCCACTCCATCTAAACCAATCACCTTCTTGGGTTTGGTGATGGGGCCAGTGGAATTCCCTTGACCGCACTGACCCATGGAGTTATTTCCCCAAGCATACACTTCATTGTCTGTAATAAAAACATCCACATGAAAAAGCAAAATGAAATGCTTTGTGTTTCATTTTACGAGTCACATTTCAGTCAGCATTTTTGAAAAGCAAATGTGTTAGACTAGCATGTCCTGCAAGAACATTTGACTGTTTCGCAATGAACGTGTACAGCACATGTTCTGTTTAAAAGTACACAGCGTCAAACTGTCTGTGACATCATGTGCGAGGCCCCCTCGCTTCACCTTATCTGAGTCTGACTCAGCACATACCCTTCTGCTACTAATCTGACCCCACTCTCTCTACACTATCACAAACTACAGTTCACACAACCCTTACAGTACAACCCTAAGACTCACAAAGCCAACAGCATCTAATCACCAGCCACTGTTTACTGAGTTTACAACAGAATTTTATAATGCTTTACTCAAAACACTGAAGATGAAAATATTATAGATAAGATTAGAATGTTTAAAGGAGACGTCCACTTCCAAAACAAAGATTCACATATAATGTACTCACCCCCTTGTGATCCAAGATGTTCATGTCTTTCTTACTTCAGTCGTAAAGAAATTATGTTTTTTGAGGAAGACATTTTTGCATTTTTCTCCATATAATGGACTGATATGGTGCCCCGATTTTGAACTTCCAAAAGGCAGTTTAAATGTGGCTTCAAATGATCCCAGCTGAGGAAGAAGGGTCTTATCTAGCGAAACGATCAGTTATTTTAATTTTAAAAATACAATTTAAATACTTTTTAATCTCAAACGCTCATCTTGCCTTTCCCTTCCTGAACTTTGTGTATTCTGGTTCAAGACAGTTAGGGTATGTTGCAAAAACTCTCACCGTATTTTCTCCCTCAACTTCAAAAATCATTTCAAAATCATCCTACATCAC